>CM040185.1:81273622-81283622 GCA_022606455.1 Callitettix versicolor | reverse complement strand
AATATTTTTGGACTTAGTAAAACTTACAGTGTACATTAAAATTAGATAGATTAGATTCAAAACGATGTTTTAATGAGAGTTTTTAAATTCCCTAAATATTTTTGGACTTACTAAAACTTACAGTGTACATTAAAATTAGATAGATTAGATTCAAAACGATGTTTTCATGAGAGTTTTTAAATTCCCTAAATATTTTTGGACTTACTAAAACTTACAGTGTACATTAAAATTAGATTAGATTAGAATCAAAACGATTTTTAATGAGAGTTTTTAAATTTCCTAAATATTTTTGGACTTACTAAAACTTACAGTGTACATTAAAATTAGATTAGATTAGATTCAAAACGTTTTTTAATGAGAGTTTTTAAATTCCCTAAATATTTTTGGACTTACTAAAACTTACAGTGTACATTAAAATTAGATTAGATTAGATTCAAAACGATTTTTTAATGAGAGTTTTTAAATTCCCTAAATATTTTTGGACTTACTAAAACTTACAGTGTACATTAAAATTAGATAGATTAGATTCAAAACGATGTTTTCATGAGAGTTTTTAAATTCCCTAAATATTTTTGGACTTACTAAAACTTACAGTGTACATTAAAATTAGATTAGATTAGATTCAAAACGATTTTTAATGAGAGTTTTTAAATTCCCTAAATATTTTTGGACTTAGTAAAACTTACAGTGTACATTAAAATTAGATAGATTAGATTCAAAACGATGTTTTAATGAGAGTTTTTAAATTCCCTAAATATTTTTGGACTTACTAAAACTTACAGTGTACATTAAAATTAGATAGATTAGATTCAAAACGATGTTTTCATGAGAGTTTTTAAATTCCCTAAATATTTTTGGACTTACTAAAACTTACAGTGTACATTAAAATTAGATTAGATTAGAATCAAAACGATTTTTAATGAGAGTTTTTAAATTTCCTAAATATTTTTGGACTTACTAAAACTTACAGTGTACATTAAAATTAGATTAGATTAGATTCAAAACGTTTTTTAATGAGAGTTTTTAAATTCCCTAAATATTTTTGGACTTACTAAAACTTACAGTGTACATTAAAATTAGATTAGATTAGATTCAAAACGATTTTTTAATGAGAGTTTTTAAATTCCCTAAATATTTTTGGACTTACTAAAACTTACAGTGTACATTAAAATTAGATTAGATTAGAATCAAAACGATTTTTAATGAGAGTTTTTAAATTCCCTAAATATTTTTGGACTTACTAAAACTTACAGTGTACATTAAAATTAGATTAGATTAGATTCAAAACGTTTTTTAATGAGAGTTTTTAAATTCCCTAAATATTTTTGGACTTACTAAAACTTACAGTGTACATTAAAATTAGATTAGATTAGATTCAAAACGATTTTTAATGAGAGTTTTTAAATTCCCTAAATATTTTTGAACTTACTAAAACTTACAGTGTACATTAAAATTAGATAGATTAGATTCAAAACGATTTTTAATGAGAGTTTTTAAATTCCCTAAATATTTTTGGACTTACTAAAACTTACAGTGTACATTAAAATTAGATTAGATTAGATTCAAAACGATTTTTAATGAGAGTTTTTAAATTCCTAAATATTTTTGGACTTACTAAAACTTACAGTGTACATTAAAATTAGATTAGATTAGAATCAAAACGATTTTTAATGAGAGTTTTTAAATTCCTAAATATTTTTGGACTTACTAAAACTTACAGTGTACATTAAAATTAGATTAGATTAGATTCAAAACGATTTTTAATGAGAGTTTTTAAATTCCCTAAATATTTTTGGACTTACTAAAACTTACAGTGTACATTAAAATTAGATTAGATTAGATTCAAAACGATTTTTAATGAGAGTTTTTAAATTCCCTAAATATTTTTGGACTTACTAAAACTTACAGTGTACATTAAAATTAGATTAGATTAGAATCAAAACGATTTTTAATGAGAGTTTTTAAATTCCCTAAATATTTTTGGACTTACTAAAACTTACAGTGTACATTAAAATTAGATAGATTAGATTCAAAACGATGTTTTCATGAGAGTTTTTAAATTCCCTAAATATTTTTGGACTTACTAAAACTTACAGTGTACATTAAAATTAGATTAGATTAGAATCAAAACGATTTTTAATGAGAGTTTTTAAATTTCCTAAATATTTTTGGACTTACTAAAACTTACAGTGTACATTAAAATTAGATTAGATTAGATTCAAAACGTTTTTTAATGAGAGTTTTTAAATTCCCTAAATATTTTTGGACTTACTAAAACTTACAGTGTACATTAAAATTAGATTAGATTAGAATCAAAACGATTTTTAATGAGAGTTTTTAAATTCCCTAAATATTTTTGGACTTACTAAAACTTACAGTGTACATTAAAATTAGATTAGATTAGATTCAAAACGATTTTTAATGAGAGTTTTTAAATTTCCTAAATATTTTAGGACTTACTGAAACTTACAGTGTACATTAAAATTAGATTAGATTAGAATCAAAACGATTTTTAATGAGAGTTTTTAAATTTCCTAAATATTTTTGGACTTACTAAAACTTACAGTGTACATTAAAATTAGATTAGATTAGATTCAAAACGATTTTTAATGAGAGTTTTTAAATTCCCTAAATATTTTTGGACTTACTAAAACTTACAGTGTACATTAAAATTAGATAGATTAGATTCAAAACGATGTTTTCATGAGAGTTTTTAAATTCCCTAAATATTTTTGGACTTACTAAAACTTACAGTGTACATTAAAATTAGATTAGATTAGATTCAAAACGATTTTTAATGAGAGTTTTTAAATTCCCTAAATATTTTTGAACTTAGTAAAACTTACAGTGTAAATTAAAATTAGATTAGATTAGATTCAAAACGATTTTTAATGAGAGTTTTGTAAATTCCCTAAATATTTTTGAACTTAGTAAAAGTTACAGTGTACATTAAAATTAGATTAGATTAGATTCAAAACGATTTTTAATGAGAGTTTTGTAAATTCCCTAAATATTTTTGAACTTACTAAAACTTACAGTGTACATTAAAATAAGATTAGATTAGATTCAAAACGATTTTTTAATGAGAGTTTTTAAATTCACTAAATATTTTTGGACTTACTAAAACTTACAGTGTACATTAAAATTAGATTAGATTAGATTCAAAACGATGTTTAATGAGAGTTTTTAAATTCCCTAAATATTTTTGGACTTATTAAAACTTACAGTGTACATTAAAATTAGATTAGATTAGATTCAAAACGATTTTTAATGAGAGTTTTAAATTCCCTAAATATTGTTGGACTTACAAAAACTTACAGTGTACATTAAAATTACACTATATTAGATTCAAAACGATTTTAATGAGAGTTTTTAAATTCCCTAAATATTTTTGGACTTACTAAAACTTACAGTGTACATTAAAATTAGATTAGATTCAAAACGATTTTTAATGAGAGTTTTTAAATTCCCTAAATATTTTTGGACTTACTAAAACTTACAGTGTACATTAAAATTAGATTAGATTAGATTCAAAACGATTTTTAATGAGAGTTTTTAAATTCCCTAAATATTTTTGGACTTACTAAAACTTACAGTGTACATTAAAATTAGATTAGATTCAAAACGATTTTTAATGAGAGTTTTTAAATTCCCTAAATATTTTTGGACTTACTAAAACTTACAGTGTACATTAAAATTAGATTAGATTCAAAAGGATTTTTAATAAGAGTTTTTAAATTCCCTAAGTATTGTTGGACTTACAAAAACTTACAGTGTATATTAAAATTAGATTAGATTAGATTCAAAACGATTTTTAATGAGAGTTTTAAATTCCCTAAATATTGTTGGACTAACTAAAACTTACAGTGTACATTAAAATTAGATTAGATTCAAAACGATTTTTAATGAGAGTTTTAAATTCCCTAAATATTGTTGGACTAACTAAAACTTACAGTGTACATTAAAATTAGATTAGATTCAAAAGGATTTTTAATGAGAGTTTTTAAATTTCCTAAATATTTTTGGACTTACTAAAACTTACAGTGTACATTAAAATTAGATTAGATTCAAAAGGATTTTTAATAAGAGTTTTTAAATTCCCTAAATATTTTTGGACTTACTAAAACTTACAGTGTACATTAAAATTAGATTAGATTAGATTCAAAACGATTTTTAATGAGAGTTTTTTAATTCCCTAAATATTTTTGAACTTACTAAAACTTACAGTGTACATTAAAATTAGTTTAGATTAGATTAGATTCAAACTAGTGGAAGAGATAATACAACCCCAGGCACTGCGTTCAACAGACCTACGGTACTACTAAACCTCTTGAGTACTAAAAGCAGATTAATGCCCTTAGTAAGTTCCAACAGTCCACTGACTAACTCATTTTGTTGAAGATCCATAGGGTACTGAAAACCAAAACCTCCTAGCCTCCTATCAGCAAGAGCTTTACAATCAAGGATTATGTGTCCTGCAAGTCTCCTCCTCTTTCCTGCACAACCTACACACAGTTTCACCGTGGTACATACCTATCCTGTTCATGGTGCACGCTCAGACTACAGTGCCCAGTAATAAGATCCATTATTTTTCTGAGTTATGCTCTACCCAAGACATCTGTTGCCCCTTTAAGCCCTCCAGGTAGAACTATACTGTGGGAATGCCCCCAGTATCATATCATCATTATCATTATCATATCTTGCCTGGTGTTGCTTATTAATCCAGCTATTAATAACAGACCCGTCCAACGACAGAGAGCTCCCTAAAGCCGGCTCAGATCCCATAAACTCAGAAGCAGATCCCAGTCCAGCCAGTCGGTCTGCCTCCTCATTACCCTCAACTCCCCTATGTCCCGGTTATCCAGGGACAGAGTGTTGAGGTTCTCCCGACACTCCCAGACCAGCTTATATATTAAGAACATATTTGCTTATGTATAATGTAAGTTGTGTTCGTCTTTATCAATATCTATTTAAACAGTAAATTTTACAGATTCTTGTAAATCAATTGTTGATATAGCATAAACTGTTCTTAAACAAATGCCTAATTTTTCTCTTAAATCGCCTCTGTGGCCTAGTTGATAGCGTACTGGGCTTTCACCCCGAGGACCTGGGTTCGATTCCCGGCCAGGGCTTGGCGTCTTCATACGCTATAAATCATACCATCGTCTACATTAGCCCAAGTGTGCACAATAGTCGGACGTTAAACATAAAAAATCCTCTTATTTAACTAATATCGTATAAAATTGATGTAAACTCTGGTAAAATAAAAATATGTACTTCTCGATGACTACAAAAATTAAAATTGGATCACTTATACCGGAAGGGTTGAAAAAAGATGCAAAGCGCAACACCCCCAAAAGACTGAGATTTGTTTGAAATTAAAACCGTTGCTTGGAAGAACTCTCAATTTTCCAATGTAGCGAATGTTCTGCAATGAAAACTGGCTGTCGCACTGGCGCCCTCGGAGAAAGTTATGTCATTCACACAGGACTGGTCTCTCGCTTCGCTTACGCAACCGGTCAAGGCCAGCAAGGTCGACTACTTGGGATCGTCTTTCGTCCGCTCGTTGATGCGTTAAACGTTATGAAATTGTAATAAAAATAAACAATTCACATTTTACGATATTATTTGCATACCTGTCGCTAAACGGGAAAGTGTTTGTCATTTCGCGGTACCCTGTATACGGTGTAATTACCACTTTTTGGAATTATTGCAATACACTACTCAACCGATAAACACTGTCTTGAAAAATTGTCCTCCGATCCGCAGAAAATGTCATACATCATTTTTGTATTGTGTAAATATGGTGTTTTACCTTTTCAAAAATAATTTTCCTTAAAGATTACCTTGGATGCTTGACTGAAATATTTTAATTTCGATTTATTGAACTGTATAGGATGAGAGACAGTCCTTAAAAATTGCTGTGGATACTGTCGGCCATATTGAATTTATTCCCCATAAGACTAATGTTAATTAACGGTACAGATTACTCCTCTATTTGTTAAGGTAAAATTATGTTTATTTATTTTTTTCCAAAATTCCTTCAGAATTTATATAATACAAATTCAGAAACAATATAATACAAAATATGAAGGAACTACAGGAGGCATAAATGCCCGTTGGTCCTTAAAATTAATTCCTACTTACATGTAAAATTCTTTAAAAAATTATATCACTTGATATCAATCAATTAATGAGACCATATGATATCTCATATTAAAAGTCTTTTATTTGGGAACGTGTATTCAATTTGTGCTTGCATTTATGTTTTTCCTTTTGAAGATTTTGTATGTGTCTTTCTAAGGAAAAAACTATTTTTGAAACAAATAAAAAATCTGACCATATTCTCACAAATAACAGCCGAGTTTCTGTTAAATAAGGAAAGTGCCCTGTTATTTGTAATAGTTATTCTTTTCCCTGCTTGTATTACTTAACCGTTCTGTTGTGTTGAATAAAATGTTTTTTTTTACTCAGTACAGTACATAAAGAATGGATTTTTAATGCAGCATTTTTAAACATGGACGAACTGAGAGCCAACTTATAAAATGTACAGGAAATAATAAGAAAATGTTTTTTTCTTAAATATCTGGTAGAAAATATTATCACCCACTTTTAAAATTACAAAAAATAATAATTTTGGTTTTTGTTATCGGTTAATCCGAAGTCCGCTTAATCGGGGTTCGTTAAACCGAGAGATTAGATAGAGGAATGAATTATAAAACCCCAGCACTCGGACCTATTGTGCAACTAAACCTCTTGACTACTATTCCCGCAGATTGGTGCTCTTAGTAAGTTTGAATAATCCACTGACTAGCTCATCCTGATGGAGGTCCTTACGGTCCTGAAAATAAAAACACGGTCTGGCAAGAGCTTCACTAACATAAATTATTTGTTCTCCAGTTTCCTCCTCTTTCCTGCATAAGCTACACGATTTCTTTACATACCTATCCTGTTCATGTGCACTCACAGTGCCCAGTAATGAGTCATATAAATTATTACGATGGTGAAGTCGGATTTTAAAAAAAGTGTAAAATAAGACCGGGAGACTATCAAATAAAGAGCGGAGCCGCGTTAAGCTGAGTCAAACGGAGCTGCACTGAGTCGAGCGGAGATGAATGTAAACAGGAAGCGAAGTTTAGTCATTTTAAAGACACGCGTTTGTATCTTTTAAATCTAAATATTTAGGCCCATTGTATTCTAAAACTATTATGTTTAAAAACCGTCACCTAGGCAACTGTAACCTAGGTAACGAAAAATAATAGATTAGATTCAAAGTAGAGGAAGGGAAAATACAACCTCAGGTACTGCGGCCAACAGACCTATTGTGCAACTAAACCTCTGGAGTACTAGTTCAGCAGACTTCTATTTTTAATAAGTTCAAACAATCCACTGACTAGCTCATTCTGCTGAAGATTCCTAGGGTCCTGGAAACCAAAACCCCCTAGCCTCCGACCAGCAAGAGCCTCACAATCATGGATTATATGTGTTGCAACTCTGGTTTCTTTTCTTTTCGTATAAATGTTTTGCCTTTTACGAGAAGTAATAAGTTTCTAGGCGTAATCAGCGTGGTGGGGGAAGCGGAGTCGGCTTTAAAACCGAACCAAGACAGAATCAAATCTGCACGGAGTGGAGCTTAGCGACTCCGCTTTACAACGCTCAGCTCCGTTATGCTTTCAGTGGCCGCTCAATAGGTCAGGTTTTGAATGCGTAGTTCACTCCGCTCAGCGCAACTCTGAAAGCATTTGGCGGCTACCGGCCTAAAGAAGCCATTTTTATAGTTGACGCCATTTTAAAACCCTACTGGATATTTCGGCGTAACTGGCTTGTCAATGTTATTACCAAGAAGCAATTTTGGCCAAGTATGAATGAAATTGGACAACAGAAATTACAAATGTAACAGGGCTAAAACACACAAACACACAAACACACACACACACACACACACACACACACACACATGCGCGAGCGATGAGTTTAGGATTGGAGCTTCAAGATCCTGGGTCTGCGATGTATTATATTTTTACAAATTGGTTTTAAAAACTTTTAAAAAATTATCATATTTGAACTTTTAGCGACCGTAGTTTAATACCAAAAACCCTTGTTTATGCTCCATTTTTTGTGTATATTTTGATAACGCAAGCCTCCAGTGCCTCTACAATACGTTTTGAAAAATTATTAAGTGACTCTTTCGTAAATTACTTAGGTTTAAAAAAATATTTTATTTTCAACAATTGAACATAAAACATCATTTCGAATAATTAACAATTTTTTTGTTGATATTTTTGATTTCAGATTTTAAAAGACTGCCGAATCCTACTCTTACTTTTGGTGATTAAAAGCGTGTGCCCGACTTCCGATTCGCTCACGAGAATACCAAGGAGGGCAGAATGGTCTAGCGACGCTGATCCATGCGACCATCCATTCCACAGCTTCCTCTGTAAGCCAGGGAGCCGCGCTGGTGGCATTCAAGGCGACAGCAGCAATGTCTTCGGCGCAAGGACAAAGCCGCTGAGCAAATCTCTTCCGGCGTCGCTATCAAGTAAACAGGCGAACTACGAATCGCCGAAGTATATTTACGAAGGAAGCAGTCCGAGACAAACGTTCGATATCGCTAAACCTGTTCAGACCTACGGAGATCCTCGTTACGGGGCACCGAGCACGTCGTACCAACAGAAGGCATCTCCTGACTACAATCTTGTAAACGCGGAAGCACAGAACCCAGAGACAGTCGTACAACGCACTCACGGAGGCTTGACGGAAGCAGAGGCTTGTAAACATCCCTTCCACAGTTTCCTCTGTGATCCGGTGAAATCTAAACCGAGAAAGTACGGAAACATAAACCACCCTGAATTAATTCCTGGCGGTTCCCAGAATATAGATCAAAGACAAAAGCTTGATAGTGATAACCAATACCTTCCTCCGGATAAAGGTTACCATTATTCAAAGCCTTCGAAACCTTTCCCTCTACCATCTTTCACTCGACCATTAGTTCTACCCACAAGACCTTCAACAACCACTCGACTTATAACAAGACCGACTGTTCCTCAAAGCACCGGTTACGTTTACACGAAGCCTCAGAGTCCGCTCACTTACCCGACTACTACAAGATATACCACCACAACCACACCTAGGCCAACAACAACCACACCTAGGCCAACTACAACCACGACAAGAAGACCACAAACTACAGGATATACATATCCAAGACCAAGCACGACTTTCACTTATCCTACTACGACAAGAAGACCACAAACCACAGGATATACCTATACAAGACCGAGCACAACATTCACGTATCCTACCACAACCACAACGACACCTAGGCCAACTACAACCACACCTAGGCCGACTACAACCACGACAAGAAGACCACAAACCACAGGGTATACCTACCCAAGACCAAGCACGACTTTCACTTATCCCACCACAACGAGAAGACCACAAACCACAGGGTACACCTATCAAAGACCAAGCACGCCTTTCACTTATCCTACCACACCTAGGCCAACTACAACTACGACAAGAAGACCACAAACCACAGGATACACCTATCCAAGACCAAGCACGACTTTCACTTATCCTACCCCAACCACAACTACAACCACACCTAGGCCTACTACAACTACAACCAGAAGACCACAAACCACAGGATATACCTATCCAAGACCAAGCACGACTTTCACTTACCCTACCACAACCAGAAGACCTCAAACCACAGGATATACCTATCCAAGACCAAGCACGCCTTTCACTTATCCTACCACAACCAGAAGACCTACCACGACCACTATAAGAGTTACAACACAGAGACCTCTCACAACCAGTTATTTCTATCCTACGTCTCAACAACCATTCACCATCTCCACCAAAGGACCGTTCCCAACAGATAGCAATACCCAATTAATAACCAGACCGACTCCGTCTAGATCTACCGGTTACCAATATCCAAAACCTTCGATCCCATTCACATTTCCAACGAACCCGCCGACTTACACCCAAC
>CM040185.1:81226122-81268622 GCA_022606455.1 Callitettix versicolor | reverse complement strand
TCTTCTCTCTCTCTCTCTCTCTCTCTCTATATATATATATATATATATATATATATATATATATATATATATATATATATATATATATAATAATTTCAACAACCACCCTTTCAAAAAGTGATCTAGAGGTCTGTGACTGGCGCTCATTTCGAGGTCTGTGTTTTGACCATGATGACCACTAGATTACCTCCTTGTCCAATTGTAATTGCCTAAAACATATGAAAATTGCGTTTTGAAATTACGTAGTAAAAGTTTTCATTGTAATGAATTTTGGAAAATAAGAGCTTATCCTCGACAGGAATTTTTTTTAAAAAACAGTGCATATTAATAAAAGAAATTTTAATAAGAAATTCGTATATATTTTTCGTCAATTTTACAGTATTCATTAAATATCATTAACTGAAAACGCAACCAGTTACACAGTTGTGAAACTCATTGCGTTTTGTAAAAATGAAGGCGCTTGCATTTACACTTTACCTGAGCAAATACAAAATATTTTTACTGCACTTGTAATACGGACAATATAAAATTATATTACTGTAGAACAGTTTTTTGACTCTACATGAAAATAAAAATAATTGTGTACAGTAGTACATTTAACAATAACAATTTGCTAAAAACGAAACCATTAGCACTCACAATATCAACTTCAACGATAACAATATGACGCGATACTTGGACAGTGTAAAACAGACAGGATCTGATTGACACGTGACACATAATCAGCGTGTTATTGTTGAACATGTCAACAAACTTGAACATGTCAACAAACTCTTCTGGTCAGAGCTTCCTGATAATGAAGTAGAAAAAATCCAGAATAATGAAGTAGTCTAAAGTAAAAAAATATTGTTGTCCGGAATTCGAATTGCGATTCAGTGGAGGTCATTGACCTGGATTTTTCAATAGAACCAGATTTTCTTGCGTCTACAGCGACCCCTTCAGGACTACTTATGGGAACAAATTTGAGCGAAATGTGGTCAATGTCGTTTCGAATAGATGAGAAAATAATTTTTTTTTTTAATAAATTTGCGTAAACAGTTTTTTGAAACCATATAAAAAGCTTTATACGTCACCAAAATTTGAACAAAATATATCGAACCGATTTAGAAAATTAGGCTGACATTTTTTTTCTCAAAAGCTCACGAATATAATTTTTGGGATTAAAGTGGCACGGAACATTTTTTTGATACTTTTAAATTTAAACTTGTACAAACTATAATAAAAATTTCGTTGTAGCCTATTTTTAACGGTTTTTTTGACTGGAAAAGCTTTTTTGAAAATTAAAACCGTTTCTATATGTGTTGGAAAACGAAAATATATATGAAATTTCATCAAAATTGTAAAGTCAAAGATATTTTTTAAATATTTTCACCACATCACTTTACGTAGAAATTATTAATTTTCCCGCGAATGTGTTTGTATGTGTGTGTGTGTGTGTGTGTGTGTGTGTGTGTGTGTGTGTGTGTGTGTGTGTGTGTGTGTGTGTGTGTGTGTGTGTGTGTGTGTGTGTGTGTGTGTGTGTGTGTGTGTGTGTGTGTGTGCGCGCGCGCGTGCGTGCGACAAATCAAAATATGCACAAAATTCGATTTTGATAATAGATTGGACCTTTTTAATACTGCTTGTTAATCTGTGCACCGATCAACTGCCGAGCGCTTATGACGAAATACAAACTGATTAGATGGTATAAGTAATTTTGCTTCCATTACCGGCTGAAGTTTTTTCAAAGTAATTTTTCCAGACACCTCAAACAGGAAAGGCAGTGACGATATTGCACGGTGTGACGTCATTTCTGTGATTGGCTTTCCATGTTTCTCTATCATTATAGTTTCCGTTACCCTCCACTGAATGGAAACATAAGTTAATCTTAACGCTACGTCTACAAGGAAAGTTAGTTTTATATCAGCATTCCTTGGCAGCTCTTTAACAACTTTCCTAGTAATAAGCTCCGTAAGGACTTTTTTTCTGTTTCACTTTAGTTATGATATTGCTATTACATATTTCTATTACTGCAGACCTGATATTAGATTTACCTTGATTTATGACTGTAGCTAGATTTTCCTCTGCGGCCGGCCTTGTAGTAAGTCGGTAAAATCTGCAAATAAATCCACTATTTCATTATTATTTGTAGCCTCCATCTTTTTTTTCAAAGGAGGAAACTTAATCTCTTCAAAGATCTAGGCGATTTCCACAAAGAACTGTCACTGCCCTCATCATACTACAGTTTACTAAAGAAATTAAGATTATTTACTAGAGGAAGGGATAGTTCGACCCCAGGCACTGCGATCGACTGACCTATTGTGCAACCTCTTAAAATACCTAGTTCAGCAGATTGGTGTCCCTAAAAATTTCCAGCAATTCACCAACTAGCACACTCTGCTGAAGATCCCTAGGGTCTTATAAACCAAAAACCCCTAGCCTCCTACTAGCAAGAGCTTCACAATCATAAATTATGTGACCTGCTCCTTCCTGCACAATCTAAACACGGTTTCTCCGTTGTGTACACCTATTCTGTTCATGCATACCCTCAGACCACAGTGCCCTGTTATGAGCCCCATGATCCTCCTGAAGTGCTCTGCCCAGGACATCTGCTGCCCCTTTGATTCCTCCAGAAGGAACTTTGCTTAAGAAACGTTTATTATGGGAAGTCCCCCAAAGTGTGTATTAGTTAATTTTGATTGTTGAGTATTCATAAATGGTCCCACGATCAGCTAGGGAAAAAGAAGTCCACCCATGCAGAGCCCCGCATGCATAGGTAAGGCTAATTGAAACTGGAAGTCGCCCGGTATCCAGAGTTCGCATACTAAAAGCTAAGTTCCCCCTTAGCCATGCAGCCCTCGGCGTATGCTGTTCCACCTTAGCTTGGGATTCCGTAAATGTAACTGTGAGTGTAAAGTGTAGTGTTGTAAGTTTGCTGAATTTTGCGGGACGCGTAATGCGAAGAACATGTTTATATTGATATATAACAGTATATTTTGCGCATCGCAAGTCGCATATTACATTAATTATAATTAAAATTTCCTTTGTTCCCCCGGGATCTAACCGGAGACTTTGCTCGTGTGAGGCGCACTACATCACAGAGACTACGAAGACGTTTGACCGGTTTAAGTATATGAAATGAAATAGTCTTTAATTTTAGTAGTTATATTAAAAGTTCAGTTGTTTTCTAGTATTTCGTAAAGATCAGCTGATTTCATTGAACAGCTGACTAGCTATGTTAATTTGTCGTGTTTTCGAACAAATTATCGTAATTAAAATTACGAGAAAACATAATATGATTTTTATTTTTTAAATCAGTAACAGACATTTTTTGCATACAACTTATTTTAAAAAACAGTTTTTTCTTATGTACGCATTCTTTAAGGTTATGTTCGTTACATTTGCGAAGGATCGTAATGTTAATCTAGAGATATTATAGAATTACTGCAAATGATATTGAAATAGAATATTTACAATAGAGAAAGGTGTACAATTTACAGCAATTGAATGAAAAACTATGTCTTCGAAAGGTAACGGAAAGCATGTAAAGAAAAGTGATAACACTAGAATGACAGATTAAGAAACCAAAAGAATAGATGGAAATAATATGGGATAATAATAATAATAATAATAATAATAATAATAATAATAATAATAAATAATAATAATGGGATCCTTAACAAAGTAGATTGGTTTTCTGCAGTGTTTAAAACAATGCAGGATATCTGCATCCTTCCTATATCCCATCTACGCGGAATCTTATGAAATAGCATTCACTACATCTCTTACACTGAGGCTCATCTTTCACAAGATATTGTATATTCAGGGGGAAAAGTATTGTTATGAAGTGTCTTCGTTTCCGCCCGGGATCGTATCGGGGACCTAGCGCGTGTGATAACCACTACACTACTGAAACTACGAAGAAGTTTGGCCTATTTAAGTATAAGAAATTAATTGTTAATTTAATTTTTATAATAAGTAATAGTAAAAGAACAGTGGTTTTTTTCATTAATTCGTAAAGATCAGCTGATTTGTTGATTCTTAAATAACTACTATGTTAATTTGTCGTTTATGTTATTTTGTAAGGATCAGATTATTTCACTGAACATCTGGTAGGCTATAATAAGCTTCAGGTTATGTTGTTAAATAACTAGATATGTTAATTTGTGGTGTTTTCGAACGAATTATCGTAATTAAAATAAAAAAGTAATAAAAAAATTAAAGCCAATTCCTACTTAGGTCAACAATTTTATTCCTTTATGTCCGGCTAAATATCTTATATAAAAGAAATTGTTTTCTCCCATATAAAACTAAAATTAATTAATTAAATTTAATTAACGAATTAATATTTGAAAAAACTGTAATAACATCAAGTGTCATCCACTACAAGTTTAAAAAAATGTATTTGAACTCGAGTGTTTCAAAAAAATAGAAAGTATTTTATTAACGATTGAAAATTTGAATAAGATATAGGAAGAGTGTGAACTAATAGTACGAATCGAAAAAGGAAGATAAAATATGATACATAATTTTTATTTTTGGTTCAATAAGAAACATTTGATTAGTTTTGTATGTAGTCTTCTTGATTCTTTGGTTTTGCTTTTTTCAATAATATTTTTTAACGTTTTGCCATAGGATAATTAATTCTTCTGTTTCGCTTCGATTTTTGATGTGTTTTCCCAAGCCGGTAGTTGAATATTAGCAATTAAATATTTTTAACTCAATTTTCAATTGCTCTACTGTTTTATTTTATTATTATTATATTTTTTTTGTGTTTAACGTCCGACTATTGTGCACACTTGGGCTAATGCAGACGATGGGATGATTTATAGCGTATGAAAATGCCAAGTCCTGGCCGGGAATCGAACCCGGGTCCTCGGGGTGAAAGCCTAGTACGCTATCAACTAGGCGACCGAGGCGGCTGGCTCTCTGTTTTAAGTGGAGTTCCAATACTAATTATGGATTCTAAATCTTTTTTTAAATTCATCCCAGTCTGTAAGAATATTCGCCAGATCAGATGATCTTTGTTGTTTTATAACTGTTTGATTGATGATGGATAAGAGAGAAGGATGGATGTGTAGTCAGATGATAGATCTTCAGTTGCCTCAACGCCTGTATAATTACTACAATCATTCCTTTTAAAATGAAATAAAATTGATTACAATCAGTCCGCCAGTATGTGAGTTCACTTGTTGACTGAAATTCAAATCGCTTACTTACTTGCAGCAGTCTCGTGCAGTTCTTGTCCTTTCGGTGAGGTTAACCTAGCGTCCCAATATGTGATCCAGCGTTGAAATCACCAACCACAAAAAGAAGTTGCCTATTGCTTAAGGGAGGTCAGCCGGACCTATCCTCACCATGTAAATTACCCGAACTTAGGTACACTTATCTCAGGTATTCATTATTGAAGAGGATTATTTTTTTTTACTTTGAAATATTCACTTTTATTAACATTTTACGTTGACAAAATGTTTATAACCCACTTAGGTAAATTTAAAAAAAGTGTTATATTGTTCAAATATTAAAATTTTGTTTTCGGTACTTTAACAACTTGTATTAAATTGAACAAATTGGTGTTTTGGAAAAATCTCAACCTATTTTATTCTCTCTGATGTAAGGAACAATATTATTATTTGTTATTTTAAGGCGAAAAGCACATTGAGGCTATTATCGCCTTCCTAAATGTAAGTGTGAGTGTAAAGTGTTAAAGTCGTAAGTGTGTGTTAGACTCGGGTACCGCGAGGGGGAC
Source organism: Callitettix versicolor (assembly GCA_022606455.1). Classification (NCBI taxonomy): domain Eukaryota; kingdom Metazoa; phylum Arthropoda; class Insecta; order Hemiptera; family Cercopidae; genus Callitettix; species Callitettix versicolor. The sequence goes on along the minus strand of CM040185.1, from coordinate 81,262,897 downwards.
GTCTAAATTCTCTCAATAGGTGCAGCTATTCTGCACCCCCTGCTGGGGGGAACAAATTAAAAAAAATGAGTTTTCGGAAAACCGCAATTAAACATAAACCCATATAAAAGTCTACCTTTAATGCATTCCAGCCCCATATGAAGGGTTGTCTGGATCCTCCATGCCTCGAATTCATCTTAGAAATTCTATTTTTGTTATTGTTAGATTTTTCCGAAACCTTTTTCTATTTCTTGTTGGCATTTTCCCGCTTTTTGAATCCGCAGTTCATTTTGACTTTTCATTTCTCGTACGCACTTAGCTCCAGGAACAATTCCACACTTTTCCAAAATGTAGCACATAACTATATTACCCATATTGAACGTTGCAGCAGCTTCATAAATACCAAGTTTTTTTTTTGTGTTTAACGTTCGACTATTGTGCACACTTGGGCTAATGCAGACGATGGGATGATTTATAGCGAATGAAAATGCCAAGACCTCGCCGGGAATCGAACCCGGGTCCTCGGGGTGAAAGCCCAGTACGCTATCCACTGGGCCACCGAGGCAGCTTATACACCGAGTTCTAACGTGGTTTTCATTACGAAGGTGTTTGAGTATACGAGACCACATTACACTGTTTAGGGACTCTCTTGGATTTTCAGTCCATCCATGGAGTCATTTTCTTTAATTTTGTTCGTTGGTTTTTTTTGTGTTTAACGTTCGACTATTGTGCACGCGTGGGCTAATGCAGACGATGGGATGATTTATAGCGTATGAAAATGCCAAGACCTCGCCGGGAATCGAACCCGGGTCCTCGGGTTGAAAGCCTAGTACGCTATCCACTAGGCCACCGAGGCAGCTTATACACCGAGTTCTAACGTGGTTTTCATTACGAAGGTGTTTGAGTATACGAGACCACATTACACTGTTTAGGGACTCTCTTGGATTTTCAGTTCATCCATGGAGTCATTTTCTTTAATTTTGTTCGTTGGTTTTTTTTTTTTTTTTGTTTAACGTCCGATTATTGTGCACGCTTGGGCTAATGCAGACGATGGGATGATTTATAGCGTATGAAAATGCCAAGCCCTCACCGGGAATCGAACCCGGGTCCTCGGGGTGAAAGCCTAGTACGCTATCCACTAGGCCACCGAGGCGGCTTTTGTTCGTTGGATGGGTCTCTGAAGATAGGTTTTATTGCGCCTTTACTGTTACAGATAAGAGTGTATGGTCTTTATATCGTAAGTTTAATTTCTCTGCAACTGCTTTTTGATACTTACAGCAGCTGTCAAACCCTTTTCGGGCACAAACCGTGGGACGGCGACTTATTGAATAAATTAGATTAGAAAATCGCCCATAAAATAAAAAGTAATTTTCCCCCTAATCCGAGCCGACTCCTCGAACAACCGAAAGATGTTTCAGAGTTAATTGAATGTTTCTGGGTTTGGGTCTTACCACAATGGCTGCTCCAATAGTTCCATATTAACAAAATAAAAGCCAAAAGTTCGCTCATGTTTTTACATACCACTCGCTTACAATGTATCAACTGAAGCTCGAAAATATTTCATCCTTTTCATATACATTTCGTTTCCTCGGGCAAACGTTTCCATGGCAACCGTGTATTTCCTCTCAACAAGGTTTTCGTGTGACGTCAATAGGTAAACATGTCATGTTTGGACCCGAAGACAAAAGCACAATAAAGTTATTACTGCAAACACGAGGAATTGGAACTGTATTTTCCAGGCATTGTATTGTGTCGCAGTTAACGTTTGCGCCTTTAATAAAGTTGGAATATTCCCGCGACGTTTTTCACACAATCGTAATATCTTTTTGTTTATTCGAATTGTTTTCAAATAACTTTTTTCGAAACACTTATTCGTAACAGATTTTTTTTTGTGTTTAACGTCCGACTATTGTGCACACTTGGGCTAACGCAGACGATGGGATGATTTATAGCGTATGAAAATGCCAAGCCCTGGCCGGGAATCGAACCCTGGTCTTCGGGGTGAAAGCCCAGTACGCTATCAACTAGACCACCGAGGCGGCTCAGTTTTTTCGTAACAGAGGCTTACCATTTATTCGTAACAGCTGTTCGTTACGATAGGCTGTGTTCTTGTCTTTGTACAGATTACAGTTTCAAAACAACGGTAAATGATTACTTTAAACACAGTTAGATTGGCGATTATCCGAGATAATTTGGATCGATACCACCACGGATACGGATACACTCGGATAAATAACAAAAACAAAAATAAAACTAGTTTATGTTTTAAAAAAAGCAGGTTGTACACGAACAACTAAATATAATTATCAATATGGCCTATTTTCTCGTCTAGTGGTCTATTTACCCACCTCGTAAAGGCTACCGCGGTTTCGAAACCTTACTGTTTCACATTCAGGCAGTAATAAAAAATGTATTTTAATCGTGTAATTGTGTTTAGTGTTTGTGACGTGTCAGTGTTTTGTTTAACTTTGTAACGACCTCGACAGAGGGATTTAACATTTTGTATTCCGACCTGAAGATGATACAGTAAGGTTTCGAAACCTTTACGAGATGAGTGAAAAATAAGTCATAATCTTAATTATTTAAATATGTCTGTGGCTATGTAGCAATAATGAAATTAAACGTAATTCAGTAAGAAACTTGAATAAAAATAAAAATCTGTACTGTATTTTACCTTAAAACAAAATTATGTGCTGAAGAAATCTTTGGTGGTTTTCTGGGCTGTACGGTAATTGACAAATGAACCCGATATTAAAATTGCCAAATGTGCCAAACAAGGAAATCCTTATTGTATTCCTAGAATCGATGTTGGCCGAAGAATGGGAAAGTGTCGGAACTTTGTCCACATTAAATTATTACGTTACGGTTGGTGGAAAATTATCGTCCATTTCTTCACCCCTAAGCACATTTCAACCAAACAGAATCACACATTCTAAAAATAGCACAGCTTTGTAACAGCTCCTAACCTGAAGTATCGTCGTTTGATTTTAAGGCACTGCTTCGGTACTTCGGTTGATCGGGACTCGGATAATCCAGAGTCTACTATACAGACTCAATTGTCAGTGAATTTGTAGTTCAAGAAGTTGTTTTATATTTTCGTCCTTATTATTTCTCTAATAATCTGATACGGGTTAAGATTGCAATACGTTGTATAGTGTTTGAATGGGATACAGACAATACGTGTATATAGTGCCAACTATGTATGGGCATGTTAGAATCACAGATAAGATCTTTGACCCAATCTTGATGATGGGGACTGATCAGATGGTTAAACGGCACATAGTATATAGAACCTTTGATGTCAACTTTGCCTTTGAGGGGAGAGATCGTGTGTTGGAAAAACCTAGAGACATAGTGTGGTATACAGATGGCTCCAAGACAAAGTCAGGCACTGGTACTGGGGTGTACGGTCTGAGACCAGGGTTAAAGAAAGTAATTACCCTGGGACAGCATACAATTTTCAGGCTGAAGTGATGGCCATTAATGACTGTGTTCGGGAAAACTTGGATCGGGGCATCAAAAAGGCATGTATTCATATTCATACCGATAGTCAGGCGGCAATAAAAGCACTTGCGGGTCCTATAATACAGTCAAAGCTGGTCTGGGAGTGTAGGAAGAACCTTGACATTCTGTACCGGGACAACCGGGTAACTGTTCACTGGGTTCGGGGGCATAGGGGAGTTGAGGGTAATGAGGAGGCAGACCGACTGGCTGGACTTGGATCTGCATCTGAGTTTATTGGACCTGAACCGGCTTTAGGGATTTCTCTATCGTTGGCCAGGTCCGCTATTAATGGGTGGATTACATGTCAACACCAGGTAAGATGGGACAACCTTCATGAGCATTCCCATAGTAAACGTCTCTTAAGCAAAGGTCTTTCTGTAAGAATCAAAGGGGCAGCAGATGTCCTGGGCAGAGCACAATTCAGGAGGATCATGGGGCTCATAACAGGGCACTGTGATCTGAGGGTGCACATGAACAGGATAGGTGTACACCACGGAGAAACCGTGTGTAGATTATGCAGGAAGGAGGAGGAAACTGCAGGTCACATAATTTATGATTGTGAGGCTCTTGCTAGTAGGAGGCTAGCGGTTTTTGTTTTCCAAGACCCTAGGGATCTTCAGCAGAATGAGCTAGTCAGTGGGTTGTTGGAACTTATTAGGGGCACCAATCTGCTGATCTAAGTATTTTAAGAGGTAAGTTGCACAATACAATAAGAGGTAAGTTGATCGCAGTGCCTGGGGTTGATCAAATCCCTTCCTCTAGAATATAATCTAATCTAATAGTGTTTGAATAAATAAAACACAAATCGTCGTTGATTCATATTTCTTGTGGCGTCAGCAAGTGCTTTATACAAAAATGTATCGCATATTAAAATATTAAATTAATTTATTTGTAGTGTAAGACAAAACGTTTTGAGTTTTTAAAGAATTCTAATTTTTGTTTTTTTTAAATCGTTTTTAGTTTTGCTGGATAAGGGACTTATCTCTACACATTGTTAAAATCAATTTGTACGCAAGTTTGAATTTCGAGTATCGACTATTTTCCTTAACGTCTTCGAGAACGAGTTCGATCATATAAGCAAAACGGCCGCGTTTTGCGATCTTTAATCGTAATCGGACGTTCCACCCTTTCCTCGAAATAAGTTCAGATCGTGTTTAATTATATTACCCCTGACGTAATCACTTACAGGCCTCAGTAACTTTGTTGTCGGTGTCCAAAGTTTGAACAAAGAAATTACTTTGAAAGTCCTCGATGAATGTTCCTTCGACGAAACCTGTCAACGGGTTCGCTTTTGACGAAGAAGAAAATTATTTGAAGTGAAATATATAATATGAAATAAACTACAAAGAACTGAAGATATTGAACAATTACTGTTCAAGCCGAAGACGCTTCCTTGCAGGGTGATGTCTCAAGTTTGTCCCAGTTTCCGTTGTTCACTTCCTTAAACAAAAATATTAGATTTGATATTTCACGCGTCACGGACATAATTTTATTGTCACGTTTCAACAAAAGCTTGAAAACAATAAACAGTGAACATTGTGTTTAATTTTGTGCTTCCGCTTTGTAAAAATGTAAATAACTTTCGCAATAGTAAGTTTCCGGCGACAGTACGAACAAAAGAACAGAGCGGCCTAATTTTTCCAAAAAAACGTCAACTTAAGCTTTGTCAAAATGTAAACGATATTACAAAAAAAAACATATTTCATCATTTACAAGAATATGTTTCGCTATTGTTAGAATTTTTAAGAGTTATTAGGCTGACTCGGAACAGATCAAATCAATTCAGCGTCGTCTGTGTTGCCGTGAAGCGGACTAGATCGCGAGTAACTCAAAACATCATCGTGCAGTCCGAAATGTAACGACGTACGAGTCGCGTGTGTAGCTTGGCCAAGCCGAATTTCATGACGAATATTTTAAATGTTCAATTGTGCTTAGTGTTTGTGACGTATGTTTTTAATGTTTTGTTTGACTTTGTGACGACCTCGACAGAAGGATTTAACATTTTTTATTGCCTGAAGATGAAACTATAAAGTTTCGAAACCGCGGTAGCCTTTATGAGGTGAGTTGATAGACCACTTACGGGAAGAATAGGTATATAGTCCTAATCATTTGAATATGTGGTCCGGTGGCTATGTTACAATAATAACTCAAAACACTGCACGGTAAAGAAATCGTGTAATGTTATTAGTGGATTTTTCGAAACTCGATTTTGTTGAGGTCCATAAGTACAAGAAATATTAAAATATCGAAAAATTTTGTAAAACTTCTTTTTTTTAAAGCGGTGTTATGAAAACTCTAATTTTTAAATGGCAGCTTTATTTAAACTCTTAATTTGAAAAAAATGTGTATGTTTGGAATCAGTCTTCTAGCTTCAAATAATACCTCACAATTACAAAAATATTTTATCCCTTGACTCCCCTTAATTCTGTTTACCATCCACTCCTATATTTTCCGTGGGTTCGGGCGCTATAAAGACTGTTCGTCAAAAAAACATTTTAGAGCTTGATCATAGAGTTTACAATTAGCTTTAGGGATGCGTTACAAACAGACAAACGCGCTAATTTATAAGCGCCTTCATCTACGGATATTAAAATCAATACAGTTTCTACAACGGTCACATTTAACGAAAATTTTAATCCTATTCCCATTTCGAAACTTTCGTATAACTTCAACGAAACTTGATCCTGAAAACGTACTAGGCTATCCACAAACGTTTCCGCATATCACGTGATATCGAAACCATTTTTACTTTACGATATGTGAAAAATTAATAATTTTAAATTATTAAAATTAATAATTTTAATTAAAAGTATCTGTTAATTAAAATTTATTATGTAACAAGTATCTGCAATAAAGTTTTGTTCCATAAGGGATGTACGCTCGTACAATAACCACTGAACATCAAAACGAAGCGATATAACTCTTGTTATTTTACAGGATGCGTTGATTGGTTTATGACGTAACTCTTAACGAACGAGTGAGGGGCAGTGTAACAAAACGGAAACCGCTCAGTTGATTTTGCTAGTTACCAAGCAACCGATTCTTAAAAAATATATTTGACCTCGTTCTTATTATTTTTAAAATATTTTTCTTCTAACAAACAATTTTAAACAAACTTCATATTGTTGTATTTCTCAAACAATTTCAAAAACAAGACTATTTGTCGTATTTTTTTTTTAATATCTAAAGATTTTAATGAGTGGTTACCAGTGTATTTCTCCTCAGGGGCTTACACGTTGTGAGTACGGGTTTGGCGACCCTAAGGTGCCCTAGCTGGATCTAACCTTTCTTCATGTATCTGCTGTTTGGTTAGACCCCTTCATCCCAACCAGCAGAGGTATTTTTTAAATTTTGTTCCTCTCGTAGGGGGGTGCAGACTAGCTGCACCCTTTGAGAGGATTTAGACGTCCCACGCGGTACCATAATCTAACACACATTTACACTTACAACACTATACTTATGACTTTAACACTTTACACTTACACTTACATTTAGGGAGGCCATAATAGCCTCAATGTGCTTTTTGCTTTGAAATAAAATTTTTAAAAAAATCGTCCCAACCCAAGGTGGAACAGCGTACGCCAAATGTTGTGTGGTTTAAGGGGAGGTTTAGTTTATGCAATACGACCTACAGTTGTAATCTAGCCTTAACTAAGCGTTCATTGTTCTCTATGGGTGGTCATTTACTTTCCTAACTACTTGTGGGATGGGAATTACTGAAAACAACTTTCAAATCCCAAACCACCCTGGGAAACTGACAAAAGTGAACTTACTGAGTGAAAATAGCAAAGAAGTGGAGGAAACTGGGGGTGTATCTAACAGCGTGGAACCCACAAGCAGAAGTATAAAAGTCTATCAGAAGAGAAGAGGCGGTAGGAAAGGAACTAACTTCTAATGAAACCTAGAAGCAGAAGGCCTTCCAGGGGTCAAATCTTGGGTGGAAAAATACAACCCTTACAGGGCTCTGATGACAGGACTGTTGGGAACCGTTCTTCAGCACTGGAGGGCATTAACATCCTGGGCAAAGGGTAATTCAGAAAAGCTATTAGACTCACATTAAAGGGGACTGTGGTGTAAGGATGCGCTGAACAGGATAAGAATGTACCACGGAGAAACTTTGTGTATGCATTATGCAGGAAGGAAAAAGAAACTGCAGACTGTATGATTGTAAGACACTTTCCAGCAGAAGGAAAAAGGGTGTTTGTCTTCCAGGACACTGAAAACCTCTAACTCATTTGGTGCTACCACATACCTAACTTTTGATTGTCTAACTTGTGTGTTTGAACTAGAATCCAACAAGTTTATTTGTATAATATGTCCTTTGACCGCTGTAAAACCTTGTCAGAAGCCACAAAACCTATTACCTCAAAAAAAAAAAAAATCCCACACACAAATTAACATAATCTACAGGCACTAGCTTAAAATAAATTTTGAAACTTTAAGTCGTACTTGTCACACTTCAGACAGTTATGGATTTTATTGGTGACTTCACTGTTGTATATAATGTTTTCAGAAAAGTTAATATTCTTGTTACAAAAGTGCATCACAGAAAGAAACGTTGAAGCTTATAAAGAGAAGAAGCGCACCACCATGCAAATCAACTGCGTATCACAATTGTACTTTCACCACATACCAAACCGCCTGTAGATTCGTTTAATTTTTCCCGAGGGATGTAAAATATTAACAAAACTTTTTACCTCTCCTCTGCTTTGTTATTCGTTTTGTAGAAAGAAAATTAAATCTGTAACCGTAACGTATTCATGCACGACTGATCAAAATTTCATTTTTTTTTTAATTTCTTTTGTATTTATTAATAATTAGACGATTTTAACATTTCGCTTTGGATAAAATAATTTCGTCGTTTCCCAGTCGGAATTTCTTAAAAATCTTTTCCCACTAACTTAAAATTTTATTCACCCTTTTCGTGTGTGATTGCGAGTCAAACTTTGATTCTAAAATACAAAAACATTATTCACTTTTCTTCGATATTTTCATCACTTTTGAGTATTCGCTGTATGTAATAAGCTTTCTTTTGAGCCTACCCTTAGATGTCCTTAACTCTGTGTTGTATCAGCTCAAGTACAATCAATTTCCAACCCACTCCTACTTCCCTATATCCTGTATCATGTCGGCCTCGTTATGTTTGTACAATTTTAGCTTGTAGAGATCGAAATAGGTGGTGAAGAATGAATGTCTACAGTGAATTAAACTGTGTTTTTATTTATAAACCTTAATAAACTTCCACATACTTAAACTTCAAATTTCAAGTAATAAATTAACATTTTCAATTTTAAAAATCTGTTGAAATATTGAAATTTAATTTGAAAGCGGTCAGGATTTATTTTTCCCATTTTTAGTGTTGTTTAAAAAAATGCTAATATATATAGATTTTAATGGCAAAATGAAAATTATCTTTTTAATTCGCTTCTATCACGTCAGCGAGTCAGCAGTGTATCGTGATTATAGATAAAAGTGAAACAAAAAATAGTTACAGGCTATTTAAAAATGACTTAAATCAAGAAAGGGTGAACTGATTGGATTGACAACCGTTTTAGCTGTTTTTGAAAAAACACTATTTTTTCTGCAAAGTTTGATTTCCCCATATCGAAATGTTAATATACGTGATTTGTACATTTACATCACGTGAACAAAATACGTCTACGTGTTTTTATTATTATTTATTACTTACATTTATCGATAAACTGTTAAAACGTATAAAAATGTGTTTTTTAACAATTAAATTTAAATGACAAATTAAATGTTTTTAATTAATTATGATTTTTATTTTTTTCATTAGGTTATTTTTTGGGTGTAGATTTGATTTCAATAGGTTTTATTATTTTGAGATTTTGAATTGGTTCTTTAATGATTATGTCTAGATGTTCTATTAGTTATTTAAATAATTATTGAGGTTTATTTGTTTTCATAATTTTGTTATTGATAGGTTTTTGTTTATATCCTTTAGAGTTATGAATTTGTTTATGTTTTTTTAGTCTAGTTTTATTCCTACCTCGATTTTAATTCTTGGTTAGGGTTATTAACCTGAATATTTAAATGCTGGTTATTATCTGCTGTTTTATATTTTCTTAGCTTCTTTACCTTTATTAATTTCTATTTTTTTTAATTATGATTTTAATATTAGTTGTATGTATATAATTGGTTTATTTTTCCCTTTTAATTATTTATTGGTTTATTTTTGCTTTTTTGGTTCTTACCTATTTTTATGTTTTATTTATCCGTTGAATTAACGTCAAATAAACGTCAGTTAATTGGGTTCTGACTAATTAATTTTTAAACGTAATATAATGTAATTACAATATATATTGCTCAATTATACACTCGTACAACAAAATCAAGCATTTGGTCACGTGACTCGAGAGCGTTAAAGCCAATTTTAAAAATGTCGTTTTTATGTAGTTCGGCCATGGCGAGCTGGAGATGTGCTATGCACTTACTGTTATTTATCATTGTTCATTTGTAATATAAGGGAAAACTTCCTATAGGAAAGCATCACCTCTCTTGACCAACTGTTGAAATCTCTGAGCTGTTTAACTTGTTTGCTATTCAGTGGCTTTATAAATATACGTTTTAGCGAGTTGTCATTGCAGAGGCCATTATGACCTTGAAATGAGCGCCGATCCTGATATCGAGATCACTTCATGAGGTGATACACGACTTTTTTGGAGACATATATAATGTAATATATATATATATATATATATATATATATATATATATATATATATATATATATAAAGGCAATATGGTTATTGTACTGAAATTCCAGTGAAAGCTAGACAAAGGGAAAACTAAGAAGAAACTAACTTTTCTAAATTAGAAGATCGAGCCGGTCATGCTAACTTATTCAGAAATACCAATCCCAGTATTCCGCGAAGCAACCGCTTTCATTTTCTCCGCACTTGCTTCGCTCATTCCTTATTTACATTACAATCGCCGCGGATGTATAAATGAAATAAAAATTGCAACTGAACGCGGAGACTTTCAAAGTAGCGAAGTACGGAACGCTTTCGTTCGTTTAAAATAAACGCTGGACGCAACTGTCTCGCTTGCGGAAACGAATTTTCAAAAAAAACGTAATCAAAGTTTTCGAAGTCTAAAATTAAATTTGAAACCATTTTCGCACAATTCGCACAAAATGTAGCTTAGGAAATTTCATTACACGGGAAAAATTGTTAGTCACTTTAAAAATGGTGGAAATTAATTAAAAACAATCAATGAACAATAACTTTTTATTTGACAGTTAAAAGAATATTATCTACTTAAAAACTAGATAAAGAATAATCATTTAAAGTTTTTACATTTCATTGATTGCGAACAAAAATTTTCTTATTTTCAAAGAAATGTGTAGTTATAAAATTGTAATTTAATGTCGATTTTGACGATAAATAATCCAGCAAATGCTAAACGTGTGTGTTACAACCAAAATCACGATTCATGTAAGATTCAATAATATCGCGTCAAAATTTAAAAAAGAGATATCGATATACCTTTTTGACGACCCTTTAAAACGTATTCTACAGGAAATGATCGTGCTCATTTCACGATCCCGCGTCTGGGTTTTACTATGATAACCGCCCCCACAAGCGTGGCAGACGTTTTGCCAAAAAGATCTATTCCATTATTAACTATTACCTGTTAATTTTCTTCTCTTTTCAATCCCAAAACGTAAATATAATTATAAATTTAAGTTTACCAACTTGTATTTCGGAATTATTAATAACAAATATCGCGAAACGCATTGGAGCGAATTTTCAAAAAAAATATTTTGTCTTAACCTTTTTTTTAAATTCCGCTTTCGTAATTGCAATCAGCATTAAAAACACTCATAACCTAGAGTTTTAAACTTTCAAATTTCACTGCAAATATAAAAATTAACCATTACCGCTGCAAAGTTAGATTTTTTTAAAATTTCAACAGATTTTGAAAAGTCGAAAATTCTAATTGATGCAGTTTTAAAGCATATTACTATAGCGAAATCAGATTTTCAAAAATATTTCAATGAAGAAGTGTATAATTTTAAAAAAATTTGAAATTACCGCCATTTTGAAACTGTTAGAGGAACTTTTGCAGGCTATTATACGATTCTCGTACCAAGTTTGAACTAAATTGGATTACAATTGAGAACGTGAGTGTGTTAATATATATATATATATATATATATATATATAAATTATGTGGTTGATTGTGATTGATTATATATATATATATATATATATATATATATATATATATATATATATATGAAACTACAGTTCTCATTTCAAGGTCTCTGGTCTGGCTCTTACTACGATGACCGTATCTAACAACTCATTTTCGAAAGGTGATTCACCAAAAATATTCTGTATAAATATATCTAATCGTAATATATTATATATATATATATATAACACACAGATAACGAATACATAAATATCAAACGTATTGCATCGAACACGAATATAGAACTCATATCGATCACAGGAATATTGATCGAATCGATCACAAATTAATATCTTGAGACCGCGAAGATAAAGACCTCCGCAAATGTTATGCTGCATTGTGTCCATGGTAATATTTAAGTTTGAACCATTTTAATTATGGTATATTATTTGTTGTCCGATCTTAATGATCGGAAACAAATTCTTTTTATATTCTTCTTCTTTTCTGCTAGAATTATTATCACTGTGCTCAGTATAATGATCTGCCTTCCCTAGCTTCGTCAATTCTACTTTCGTTGACGCGTTTCGGAGAACCTCCATCTTCAAATACTATATCTATACTCACCTATCTATAATCACATAATTGAGTATAGATAATAGTTTTTGAAGATGGAGGTTCTCCGAAACGCGTCAACGGAAGTAGAATTGACGAAGCTAGGAAAGGCAGATCATTATACTGAACACAATCGGAAACAAAGTTTATCGAAGTCAGGAATCAATTACTCCAACCATGATCGGCGTTTTTTTCGGAATCGACATTTAGGTAATGCTGGTAAAGTTAATGCTGAAGAGTGACTACGTGATTCCGCTAAATTGCTTCACGGTAATTGCTTTTTAACAAAATCGTTGATTGAATTAATTTTTAAACTGATTTACGAACAAAATTAATTAATTAGAAAAGTTTTTGTTTTTTTATTTAACCGTGACTAAAGTGCTTCGTTCAATTGGAACGGATTTGTGAAAAAGGTGTAGTTAGTAAATGCTTTTTATTGTGTTAAACAAATATTTTTGAAATTGGATTTTATAAAATTATACATTCTGTTTCCGTTTTTATTTCATTGACTGTAACCGAAAATATTTAACAATTTCTACACGCAGCTGTTTTGCTGTGGCGGTAGAAACGAATTTTCAAACATAATTTCTGAAGTGAAAACGTCTTATGAGAACGTTAATTTCTATCTTTATATGTGGAAAAAGTAGAATGAATTAGCACAAATATCATATCGAACATATAATATATCGAACACACGAATATCGAGCACATAATATATCGAAAACACGAATATCGAGCACATAATATATCGAAAACACGAATATCGAACACATAATGTATCGAACACATTCATATCAAATACATATTATATCGAACACACAAATATCGAATACATAATATATCGAACACGTAATATATCGAATATACGAATATTGAACACTTAGTATTTCGAACACAAATATCAAACACATAAATATCGGGCACAATATGTTTGTCACTAGCTATCACAGACATAATCTATCAAGAACACGAATATCGAATACATAATATCGAACGCACGAATATCAAATATATAATGAATCGAACTCATGAATATCATATGCGTAATATATCGAACATATAATGTACTGAACACACGAATACATAAAAGGCCTATACTGAACACACAAATATCGAAACATACAATATATCGAACTTACGAATAATAGCGTATCGGATAATGCGGATGATGGATTATCGTACATCATAATAATATATGTACGGTATATTACTATAATAATTTATTTATCGAAACATATTATATATATATATATATATATATAATATATCGATCACACGAATATCGAACACATTATATAGCAAACATACAAATATCGAACACTTAATATTTTGAACACACGAATATCTAATGCATAATATATCGAACACACGAATATCGAAAAGATAATATATCGAACATACGCATATCGAACACATATAGCGTTATGCTTGCGTATAAACATAGAAATTAGTATTCCAAAAGTTCATTTTAGTCTACCAGTGAGTTGATATTGTCTACATGTATTCTTGACTCAGAGTTATGATTTCTACTTTTATAAGTAGAGTTCAAATCCCGCTGCTGATATTAGTTTTTATATTAATTTATTTTTTAAATTATGTATGTAAATAGTATAAATAATATCAGTAATAAATATTTAAATTAACCTGTTTAGTACAAGATGTTTAGGAGCGTTTTGTGGTTAAATATATATTTACCATTGCCTTTAAATAAATTCATAAATACGTATTTAAATTATTAATAAACGTCACTGTAGTACTTTCCCAGCCCAGCTATCACAATTACTAAAACATGAACTACCGCTTTTTTTAATAACCATTGTGTTAATTTCAATTTAACAATAAGATCAGTAATTTTATTGGAACAATATAAAATAACGATAAACATTGATTGCTTGAATTGTATAAGTTTTCACTTCTGTCGTTCGGTCCACTGACCGCCAGATATTTTAACAAAAACGTTTTTTTTAACACTTCCATTCTCATTTGTAATTACAATTCAAATCTGCATAAATTAAAGTTTTAAACTTTCAAATTGCATTGAAAACGCAGTACAGTAACGCCAGCGTGTTGTGTATATTAGAGTTGTGAAATAATAATTAAAATAAAATAGAATAAAAAAATGTAAGAGTTTTTTCCAGATTTTAAATCGTCGCTGTTCAACGGGTTTACAATCGTAATCAACGTAAACATAAATTAAGGATTAATTTTTTTTTTAATTTTGACGACGGACAGGTTCTAGTTTTTTATTTTTATTGGTCAATTTAAAAGAGATTTCAACCATAATTGTGATTGTGAATGTTAATTTCCTAAAAAATTGCACAGTGAAATATTATTATTGTGTTAATTTTATTTTGGTAATTTCCTTCCATCACGTCAACAATATTCCACGTGACGCGATTTTTTTCATTTCGTTTACACTCAGTCTCTTTAATATTACAATACGGATTTTTATACGTCACAATCACGTTGGTAAGAAGGTAAACATATATATATATATATATATATATATATATATATATATATATATATATTGAATAACCTTTTAACCTACTTTCGTACGACCCTGTATATAATGCTACACATTGAGGTGAGGGTTGTTTACGTATTTTGTAAGGCAAACAATAGGTGTAAGATAAAATATTACTTGTATTTCTAGATTAATTGAACTATTGTTTCTGCGCGAGATAATGAATGGACTCCAAACAAGAAATGCGTTACGAGGGTTTGAGTAGATTCGGTATCTACAAGAAACCATCAATCTTGGAGGACTTTAGCAGTCACAGATCAAAGAGTCACAAACTGTGCTTTGTCTCTTTCATCGCAGTTTTATTCATTCTCTCTGTAAGTGTTATGTCATTTATACATCTGTCAATTACACATTGCGTATGTAAGCCTTATGTCACATCTATCAATTGCACATTTCTTCTATAAAACGTAATGTCACTCATACATCTGTCAACTGCGCATTTTGTATGTAAATGTTACGTCACTTACACATCTGTCTATTACACATTCTGTTTGTAAGTCTTATGTCATTTACACATCGATAAACTGCAAATCTCTTCCGTAAATCTTAATGTCACTTATACAACTGTCAACTACGCATTTTGTATGAAAGTGTTATGTCATTTACACATCTGTCAATTACACATCTCTTTTGTAAATCTTATGTCATTTATACATCTGTCAATTACACATTCTGTACGTAGTGTTATGTCATTTCCATATCTTTCAATCACACATTCTGTCTGTAAGTGATATCTCATCTATACATCTGACAATTAAACATGTCTGTAAGTGGTAAGGCATTTACACATCTGCCAATTACATAATCTGTATGTAAGTTTTATTTCATTTACACATATCTCAATTACATATTCTGTATGTAAGTGTTACATCATTTACACATCTGTCAATTACATATTCTGTATGTAAGTGTTATGTCACTTACACATCTGTCAATTACATAATCTGTATGTAAGTGTTATGTCATTTACACATCTGTCAATTACATATTCTGTATGTAAGTGTAACGTCATTTACACATCTGTCAATTACACATCCTGTATGTAAGTGTTATGTCATTTACACATCTGCCAAATACATAGTCTGTATGTAAGTGTTGTGTCATTTACACATCTGTCAATTACATATTCTGTATGTAAGTGTTACGTCATTTACACATCTGTCAATTACATAATCTGTATGTAAGTGTTATGTCATTTACACATCTGTCAATTACATATTCTGTATGTAAGTGTAACGTCATTTACACATCTGTCAATTACACATCCTGTATGTAAGTGTTATGTCATTTACACATCTGCCAAATACATAGTCTGTATGTAAGTGTTGTGTCATTTACACATCTGTCAATTACATATTCTGTTTGTAAGTGTTATGTTATTTACACATCTCTTCTCTATATCTTATGTCATTTATACATCTGTCAATTACACATTCTGTACGTAAGTGTTATGTCATTTACACATCTGTCAATTACATATTCTGTATGTAAGTGTTACGTCATTTATACATCTGCCAAATACATAGTCTGTGTGTAAGTGTTACGTCATTTACACATCTGCCAATTACATATTCTGTATGTAAGTGTTATGTCATTTACACATCTGTCAATTACATATTCACAATTACACATTCTGTACGTAAGTGTTATGTCATTTACACATCTGTCAATTACACATTCTGTATGTAAGTGTTACGTCATTTACACATCTGTCAATTACATATTCTGTATGTAAGTGTTATGTCATTTACACATCTGTCAATTACATAATATGTATGTAAGTGTTATGTCATTTACACATCTGCCAAATACATAGTCTGTATGTAAGTGTTGTGTTATATATACACATCTGTCAATTACATAATAATGTATGTAAGTGTTATGTCATTTACATATCTGCCAAATAAACAGTCTGTATGTAAGTATTAAGTCATATACAAATCTGTCAATTACACATTCTGTACGTAAGTGTTATGTCATTTACACATCTATCAATTACATATTCTGTATGTAAGTGTTACGTCATTTATACATCTGCCAAATGCATAGTCTGTATGTAAGTGTTATGTCATTTATACTTCTGCCAATTACGTAATTTGTATGTAAGTGTTATGTCATTTACACATCAATCACTTACATACTCTGTATGTAAGTGTTATGTCATTTATACATCTGTCAAATTAACATTCCTTCTGTAAGCATCTGTGTCATATATACATTATATTTTGCAGTTCTGTGTTTCTTTTTAAATATTTTTGAAACACTCTTAAACAATATACTTACGTTTGTTATGTATATTTATTTTAAAGGGTCTAAGAAGTCTTTTTTTCTAACAAAACAAAACCAAGAATTATTTACTGTAGCGGCTGTCAGTTATCTTGGTAGAATCATGGAAACAGATTTCCAAAATTTAACAAATTACTTGAAGTAGAGAAACAATTTATACTCCGTATAAAACGTAATTTGTAACAGAATTTTTTTACAGCAAAATAACAACTTCCGGGATAAAAATAATACAATACATACACAAATAGGAATCTTGATAAATTTGTTTGCCTCTGTAAAAGGTTTATAATGATTTTCTTATATTGATACTTTATAAAACTGATTATGAAATCGTAATGCTATAAAAATACATTCTCTTTTGTATAAATTATTGAATAAGTTTTTGTTGATTTTACAAATCTAATTTCTTTTAGACTTGCAGTACGTTTATGCTCAAGTTTATTTAATTCGATTAAAATCAGAATTCTGATCACATAACAACGCATTTCAAATTAAAAAATAATAAAGTAAAATAAATTAAGCTATTGAGCTTGATTGTGCAACAAAGCAACTTAGAAAAAATGACCAAGTCCCTGTAAAATTATTAAAAAATGTATCGGTTTATAAAAATGATTATGTTTGCATTGAAACATTATTTTTATTATATTTGTTTGTATCAGTATTGTAACAGTATCAAAAAAGAAGGGATAATTATTGTGCAACTAAAATAATGTCTGGGCCTATTAATAGTGGGATAACCTAAACATACAGCTTAATCTTGAACAACTACACGTTTAAGCGAAATGACAAATATTGACAGCTTAGTTGTATCACTATTAGCAGTATTAATTACGAAGACACATATCTGCTGTCTGTCTATTTACAGCCAAGTTTACCTAATATCTGAGGAAGATAATCAAATTCGACTGCATATGTATATATAATCGTAAATGTTATTCTTCACAGGTTACAATTACACTTTTGGACTACACAAACGCAAATTTATCGCCAAACACGACCGCAGCTGCAAAATTTGATCGTATATATTCTAATCACAGACTTAATATATCTAACACTGAATACAATGAATACGTAAGTGTAAACAACTCATTGAATGCCAAGAAAACTGAAAACGTCGAATCTAAAGAAACACCGAAACCACTTAAAACCAATGCTGAACGTGTTAACATTGAGTTCATGGTTTCCAAAGCAAAATCAAATAATATGGATGAATTGCCAATCGGTGATAATTCCACCAGAATGAGAGCCTATCCGATCATCAGGCGGGAGTATTACCGGCCTCTTCACGCCGAGTTCATCCCTACTTCCAGAAAACAACGCATAATGAACAGTCCTTCCTTTGACCCATCCTTCACCGCCGACAATACTTTCTTCAATCCTTTCCAGGCGCATCCTCCCGCCTACTACGGGCACTCTCCCTTGAATGTGTTCACCGAAAACTACGCCCAACTGCGCCCCTACCGCGATTCCAACCACGTGAAGAGTGTCAACGACGTCATCCAGTATATAGATCCATCGCTGGTGTACATAACGACCGCGATGCCCGAAGTAGCGCAGACCAAAAAGAAGATGATAAAGTTCACCGGAACGTACGTCCGACCGTTGGATGACGAGTCGGGTGAAGGCAGCGAGGAGATTCAAACAGGCGTATTGCCGCAGAATGAACCGGCCAGACCCTTCGTCAAAGGACAGAACTTTACAGACCCGTTTAAGAAATTCAGGCCTTTTAATCCGCTGGAAATAAACCGATTGCAGCCGATAATGGGGATGAAGGGGCAACCGAATATGGGGGCAAAGTTGGAGCCCAGGGATAAAAAAGAAGTGTTCCCGTCTTATCTGCCCACGCCGCCGTTTATGATGAAACCCCCTTGCCCGTTAGATCCGGCCGAGGTGCAGGTTCCAAACACTTCTGCGGGGACGAAAACTGTAGCGATTTTTCACCCGCCCGATCCTGGGAACATGGATTCCTCCGGCGAGCAGAGGCAATACAGGAAACGAAGGAAACGACCTTTCAGCCTGATGCTGGACATATACCCGGTTCAAAATGGTAAGTGGTGCGTTTATTTCTTGTTATACTGGGTTAAGCAAAAGTGTGGATATATCCACTTCTTAAATATAAAGACCCATGGAGTGGCAACATTTTTTTAAAGGTCTTAAGAACAACAAAAAATAAAAACAAAGAAAACTTA
Organism: Callitettix versicolor; assembly: GCA_022606455.1. NCBI lineage: Eukaryota > Metazoa > Arthropoda > Insecta > Hemiptera > Cercopidae > Callitettix > Callitettix versicolor. The sequence goes on along the minus strand of CM040185.1, from coordinate 81,243,640 downwards.
GCTCTCCCTCTTTCTCTCTCTTTCTTTCTCAATCCAGTGGAAAATAGCGTTGATAGAAATCTTAAGATCTTTTATAATAGAAATTTTTTTAAATGTCTGTTATTAGCCAGCGACATGTTATGTGTTTATGTAAATTTAATAAATAAATAATAATTAAAAACTGGAAATCATTGGAATCAGTTTTTAATTTGACTGTACTTTGTTTTATCAATAATTATTTACTACCTAATAGGAGTATTTTTGGGGAATTTCTTTCATAAAAAATATTAAGATTTCAATGAAGCCCCTATTTCTACGTGAATGAAGCCCCTATTTCTACGTGGTTGAGAGAGAGAGAGAAACAGAGAGAGAGAGAGAGAGAGAGAGAGAGAGAGAGAGAGAGAGAGAGAGAGAAGGGGTTGAAGATAGCTGCTTTTCACTGTTCTTCATTTTTTATCATGACTTTTAATAGAGTTGTCATTCGTTGGGTCTTTATTTTAGGATTTCAAATCTGCTTCTAAAATACCACATTTTTGCGTTATAGACAATGTTGTGATAAAATCAAATTATACATTGTCATATACTTGAAAGTTACCCCAGGTTCGGTATGTCTAGTTTCAAATATTACAAAGTTAATAGGATCTATTCACATTTCTGCCTGACCCTTAAAACGTTTTACAATCAGTGATAATTTTGACGTATCTAGTTAACTTATGCTTTCTTTTAAGGAATATATCAAAAATATTTTCTAAGACTTTAAAAAAATATCTTTATTCAATTCAAAGAGAAATATAGTGCAAGAAATAATTAAAAGATACTTTTAAAAAACCATCTGAAATGTTCAAAAAGAGACGTTTTTCTATTAGGAGTATATTATACTATCACAGGAACGTCAAATTTCTTTTAACAAAGATATTTTGATGAACTAACCCTTTCATCAAATTTTGTTGGATCTTTGATATGTTGTAATCTCTGCCAAAGATTTTCAAAATACGTATGCATAACCTCAAAAAGTTTTACTTTCCGTTCCTTTATGTATATAAAATTTAAAACGACGGTAAAATTGTCATGAACTTTTTAAGCAGTAAAAATATTAATTCTACAATATGAAAGAAGAGTGTTTGTGGAACATCCACACTAATACAAAAACCGTGATTTAAAACACACTCATTCTTAAAAATCGGCAAATTACGATCTTTCAAATGCAATTCTATAATAACAGTGACATTTACACCTAGTATTTTTCTTCTTTGTATCCAAGGTAGGACCCAAACTCGTTATTTTCGTTTTCCTCTCTTTTTATTTAGTAGCTCCATATCAATATAAACGCTTAATGTAGCAGTATACCAAATCAACATTATACGATCCATTACAGCTACTGCACTTGAGTAAACATAACCTCAAAATATATCTACTTAATAACCCAGCTGATCAAAGACATTTGATGAATGTAATATGTTTTATTTGATATAACTTTGACAAATATTTGAACATGATATGTGATCAGCGTTTTGTCAAATATTTAACAAACATTTGACAAGTATCTTTGATAGCGTAATGTGCTCCTTAGTGTTATATTTATTATCAGTTCCCAATATACAAGGATAATAAACAAGGCGCCTACCGATCCTGAATACTTGCTTCTTGAACATTTCAATTTATATTTATTTCAAGAAGCATTTGTGTTGATTGTAGTCATCAGATCAAGGCGCAGGTTAGGCAAAACGGATACAGCCGTGTAGTTAAATCTGTGATATTCAATCTTCACACGTCTTGTTTAATTGGAGAATTTTTGTTGGAAAAAGAGTAATTTGGGCGCCTTATAGTAAAACCTAGACCCGTGACCTTGAAATAAGCGCCTGTAGAACACTTTTTGAAGTGCCATTACATTTTATGTAAGTATATTTTATTTTTTTTAATTTTAAATTTAATTTGATAGCGGTCAAGGTTCACTTTCATTTAAGTTTAAAATGCTAATATATGGAGATTGTAACGCTGTTTATGACGGTGAAATCAGTTTCAAAAAAAGGTAAGGTATAAAATCAGCGAGACATCTGCGTGCCATGATTATTTACATTTCGGCTCATTAAACGGTTTACTGTTTCAACGCTAGGGATGCCTTAACTTTATAGACAATAAACCGATATCGTTCAGAAATAACAGACTACGTTGTTCAGAAATAATATCATGAATACGTTTTTTAAAAAAATATAAGCAATTGAATAAGCTAAACCATCTAATATCTGAATAATTTTTGAGGGCTATTTATTTGGGTTGGGGCTAATGATAATCAAACCCTTACAGTGATTTTCATTTCTTACGTTATAATTTTTTTCACTCACAATTTTTTTCGCTCATAATACTGTCTTTTTTGTGTTTTTCTTCTAGTACAAATAATTTTGATAAAAGTTCACGATTTTTGGAAATTCGTTTAGTAAGAAAAAGGCATGAAAATATATTTAAAAAAATAATAAGTAACATATACAGAGAAACATAATTGTCAAGTTTCATTGAAATCGGTAAATCCGTACAGTAATTCTATGCACACACACATGCGCGCGCGTACACACACACACACACACACACACACACACTCACATATATATATATATATATATATATATATATATATATATGCGTGTGTGTGTATGTGTGTATGTGTATATGTGTATATGTGTATATGTGTATGTGTGTATGTGTGTATGTGTGTATGTGTGTGTGTATGTGTGTATGTGTGTATGTGTGTATGTGTGTATGTGTGTATGTGTGTATGTGTGTATGTGTGTATGTGTGTATGTGTGTATGTGTGTATGTGTGTATGTGTGTATGTGTGTATGTGTGTATGTGTGTGTGTGTGTGTGTGTGTGTGTGTGTGTGTGTGTGTGTGTGTGTGTGTGTGTGTGTGTGTGTGTGTGTGTGTGTGTGTGTGTGTGTGTGTGTGTGTGTGTGTGTGTGTGTGTGTGTGTGTGTGTGTGTGTGTGTGTGTGTGTGTGTGTGTGTGTGTGTGTGTGTGTGTGTGTGTGTGTGTGTGTGTGTGTGTGTGTGTGTGTGTGTGTGTGTGTGTGTGTGTGTGTGTGTGTGTGTGTGTAGGCCTAATTACCGAAGTGACAAAACTCCCCGTTTGGATGTCAGAAGATCTGACAGTAGATATTCCCATAAACTGTAAAGTTCGTTAATGAGAAGTAATAAAGGAACATCGAACTCAATTCACTCACCATAGCGTGCACCGATAGTGTCCTAAGTTGTTCCATGTAATGTGTTTCAGGAGCTGGACCTGTATCTGCAGCGACTAACACAAAATACGCTACTATCCCGCATCACCTTTGGGGCCCGCACAGATTTCCTCCGGCGGGTGACCTCCAACAGCAAGCTACTAATGCCCTGCTAAACCCTGACAACAGAATGGTGGTGCACCTGAATCTGTACCCTACTAGATACGGCAAAAGTTCCAAATACAGGTGATTTAATAAATATAATATTCAGTTTTTTTTATTTTAAGGCGAAAAGCACATTGAGGCTATTATCGCCTGCCTAAATGTAAGTGTGAGTGTAAAGTGTTAAAGTCGTAAGTGCAGTGTTGTAAGTGTAAGTGTTTTTTAGACTCGGGTACCGCGAGGGTCGACTAAATCCTCTCAATAGGTGCAACTAGTCTGCACCCCCTGCGGGGTAATATTCAGTTATCAAACAGCTGATTTCGTAACTCAATTTTCCTTAGGTAACACTACATCAACTACAAGTATGTTTTTTGACAGTGTTTACCTCGCAGGGGGTGCAGACTAGCTGCACTTATTGAGAGGATTTAGACGTCCCTCGCGGTACCCGAGTCTAAACACACACTTACGACTATAAAATTTTACACTCACACTTACATTTAGGGAGGCGGTATTAGCCTCAATGTGTTTTTCACCTTAAAATAAAAAAAAATAATAAATTTTAAATAATTTATTGTGTTTACTATAAATGTAAGCAAGTAGTCAGTGTGTCCCTATTTGAAAACAACTGATATTGTTTATTTTGTTTTCTGAAGCTATTTTTTGTTAACCAGATGATTCAAGGATTTACTTGAACTTTGTTATAAATATTTATAAGTCTATGCCAGATAAACCAGTGAGGACGAGGGATCAGTGTTAACGGTAAGGGAAAAGCAACTGTTTATCCAACAGTTATCAAACTGTTTGGATATAAACAAATAGTGCAGGAAGAATGCACACGTTTCTCACATAAAGGATAGTTTAAGTGTAGAGTACATCTAGCGTTTTCAAAGTAATATTTGTGTATTAGCATTGAATATATACGGGCGTCATATTCAATGGTATTAGATTAGAGGCGTGCATACTTTTTGTGGTTTTGGTGGCCTTTGATACCGTGATCAAAGGACCTATTGTCTAACTCAGGGGTCTCCAAACTACGGCCCGAGGGCCACATCCGGCCCGCGGACAGATTTTGTCCGGCCCGCGGAGAGCTAGCATACTTGAAAACTACTTTTAGAGAACATATTTTTTATAGCAAATTAAATTTAGTTTACTGAAGTATTCTAATTTTATGTTGAATAGTTATTAATATGACATCTACATTGATATGGTCATGGGCTAACTACTCATAACATTGTTGTAGGCTTATTGTTTTTGTGATAAGTTGGATAAAGAAACACAGAATTGTAATGAGTAAAGACAAATCTAGAAATTACAGATAATGACAGGAAAATTAATAATATGCAGTGTTGCCGTTTTGCGGACTTTAGTCCGATTTGCAGCCTTTTTTAAACATTGCGTACTTTTTCGGACTTTTTTTTCATCAGTGGACTATTTCACTTTTTACCACCGGCAACAATGATAATATGGTTTTGGCCCTCGGAACTTACTGGAGTAATCAGTATGGCCCTAAGGCTGGAAAGTTTGGAAACCCCTGGTCTAAATAAGCCTCTTAGATTCTCAGTTTACTAGATTGATGCCCTCAATGAGTTTGAGCATCCACTGTCTAACTCATTCTGCTGGAGGTCCTTAGGGTTTTTGAAGTCAGGCACCTTGTTCTCCTGCTGGCTAAAGTTTTACAATTGCTGACCTGCAGTTTTCTCTTCCTCTTTGCATGAACTACATACGGTCCCCGTGGCACTTTCCTATCCTGTTCATGTATTAGGCCATTACTTTGAAGCGTATTTAATAACTAATGCGTTCACTCCAGGACGGATTATACAGATCTACTGCGCATGACCTTTCAATGTTGAATGAAAAAAGTCACGTGACCTTTAGTTGAGTTGTGTGTTGCGGCTTTGGAGAACTGAAGGGGCATATTAGTTAACCTGCGCGCTACAAGATTGTAAAATAAAAAAATATCAAAAAAGGAATTCAAATAGACTTATTTTGCCAATAAATTGACGAGACATTTTTGTTTAACCGATGTGTTTTTCTGGGGGGCAGTCCCAGGTGAAATAAATACGAAGCTGTTTTGTAAATGTTTCTCAGTGTTACTCTTTGTACATGTCATTTATAAAATTTCACTATAAATTTATCCAAACGTTTTACCGATTAACGGAAAACATTAAGGTAGAATATTTTTTAGTTTTTAAATATTACATTTTGTTTTGACTTATAACAAAATAAACTTGTAATATATTTTCTTGTGATATAACTTTCTTTGCAGTACTAATTTATACCCAATGATTTTTTTTTGACAAAAACTGGAAATTTTCATTTTGTAGTTCTTATCTAACATACAAGTGCAATAATAGTTTTCAACCGGATGCGATTTTTACGAAAGTAATTTTGAATTATTTTAATTTGCGTAACCTAGAAATGCTTACATATTAAGTATGAAGTTTGCAAACGATTTTTTTATTTGTTGTTTCAGGAGGGGTAGAAGTAACAAGGAAGAACTGATGACAGTGCTGTCTGGCGGCACGTTTAGCAAGAAACACTCAGGTATTTAGCTGCTACGGGTCCGTCAATCCGCGACTTCCATCTCACTCGTTGCATCGTGTTTTCCGTTGGGCCTCCAAGCAACATGCGGAGGCCCATGTAAATATAAATATGTAAAAATAAAAAAACATTTTTATTTTTCTCTTACAATATGTACGAGGGAGATGTGAAAGTTGTATTCCCGTTGCGCGTTTTTTAACAGGAGAATTTTTAAAACATTCTGTTACATTCACCTCTCATTCTGCCATTCTCTATCCATTATTTTTCTCACACACTGCTTCTTAATTAACTTTAACAATGCAATTCAAGTAAAAACCATTGTTTCACTATTACGAGAGAGGAGCTGCTTCGGTGGTCTAGTTGATAGCGTACTAGGCTTTCACCCCGAGGACCCGGGTTCGATTCCCGGCGAGGGCTTGGCATTTTCATACGCTATAAATCATCCCACCGTCTGCATTAGCCCAAGTGTGCACAATAGTCGGACGTTAAACACCAAAAAAAAAAAAAAAAAAACGAGAGAGGGCGATCCAGTTATTATTCTCTAGCAAAATAAATAATATTGCACATTCGCATTTATATTATGCTCTAGCAAAATGAATAATATTGCACATTCGCATTTATATTGTTCTCTAGCAAAATGAATAATATTGCACACTCGCATTTATATTGTTCTCTAGCAAAATGAATAATATTGCACTCTCGCATTTATATTGTTCTCTAACAAAATGAATAATATTGCACATTCGCATTTATATTGTTCTCTAGCAAAATGAATAATATTGCACATTCGCATTTATATTGTTCTCTAGCAAAATGAATAATATTGCACATTCGCATTTATATTATTCCCTTGCGAAATGAATAATATTGCACACTCGCATTTATATTGTTCTCTAGCAAAATGAATAATACTGCACATTCGCATTTATATTGTTCTCTAGCAAAATGAATAATATTGCACTCTCGCATTTATATTGTTCTCTAACAAAATGAATAATATTGCACATTCGCATTTATATTGTTCTCTAGCAAAATGAATAATATTGCACATTCGCATTTATATTGTTCTCTAGCAAAATGAATAATATTGCACATTCGCATTTATATTATTCCCTTGCGAAATGAATAATATTGCACACTCGCATTTATATTGTTCTCTAGCAAAATGAATAATACTGCACATTCGCATTTATATTGTTCTCTAGCAAAATGAATAATATTGCACATTCGCTTTTATATTGTTCTCTAGCAAAATGAATAATATTGCACATGCGCATTTACATTATTCCCTTGCAAAATGAATAATATTGCATACTCGCATTTATATTGTTCTCTAGCAAAATGAATAATATTGCACATTCGCATATATATTGTTCTCTAGCAAAATGAATAATATTGCACACTCGCTTTTATATTGTTCTCTAGCAAAATGAATAATATTGCACATGCGCATTTACATTATTCCCTTGCAAAATGAATAATATTGCATACTCGCATTTATATTGTTCTCTAGCAAAATGAATAATATTGCACATTCGAATATATATTGTTCTCTAGCAAAATGAATAATATTGCACACTCGCTTTTATATTGTTCTCTAGCAAAATGAATAATATTGCACACTCGCATTTATATTGTTCTCTAGCAAAATGAATAATACTGCACACTCGCATTTATATTATTCTCTTGCAAAATGAATAATATTGTACACTCGCATTTATATTGTTCTCTAGCAAAATGAATAATACTGCACACTCGCATTTATATTATTCTCTTGCAAAATGAATAATATTGTACACTCGCATTTATATTGTTCTCTAGCAAAATGAATAATACTGCACACTCGCATTTATATTATTCCCTTGCAAAATGAATAATATTGCACACTCGCATTTATATTGTTCTGTAGCAAAATGAATAATATTGCACACTCGCATTTATATTGTTCTCTATCAAAATGAATAATAATGCACACTCGCATTTATATTATTCCCTTGCAAAATGAATAATACTGCACACTCGCATTTATATTATTCCCTTGCAAAATGAATAATATTGCACACTCGCATTTATATTATTCTCTAGCAAAATGAATAATATTGCACACTCGCATTTATATTATTCCCTTGCAAAATGAATAATATTGCACACTCGCATTTATATTGTTCTCTAGCAAAATGAATAATACTACACACTCGCATTTATATTATTCCCTTGCGAAATGAATAATATTGCACTCGCATTTATATTGTTCTCTAGCAAAATGAATAATACTGCACACTAGCATTTACATTGTTCTCTAACAAAATGAATAATATCGCACACACACATTTATATTGTTCTCTAGCAAAATGAATAATATTGCACACTCGTATTTATATTATTCCCTTGCAAAATGAATAATACTGCACACTCGTTTTTATATTATTCCCTTGCGAAATGAATAATATTGCATACTCGCATTTATATTGTTCTCTAGCAAAATAAATAATATTGCACACTCACATTTATATCTGAGTTTGAAGCGGTCCATTCACGGACAATATTTTTGCGCAATGATAATGACAGAAAAACCACACACGGATCAATAGTATTGTTTAACCTTCAGATTAGACTTGAGTGTTCAGCTGTGAGTCCTTGTTGCAACTTGTGTTAAGTATTTTTATCGAGGACTACAACTAAGCACAAACTTATCTAGCAGTTATAACTTAAAATAAATCGATTTTACTGGATGGCTCTTGTTGTCAGCTACAGCCTCGTAGCTTGATATGCTACCACTGCACCAAGTCCTATGTGCTAGCATCTGCTGAACACTAGTATTAGTATGGGTTTGTAGTCTTTTTTCTTGTTTCATTGCTACTTAATTTCAGCGTAAGGAAGAGAGACTCAAATTTTGCGAATCATTTATTAGAACCTGGTCTTTCCTAACTTGAACAATATCACAGTAATCCTTAAAACCTAACAGTAACAACGGTAAATAATTTAGAAATTATGGAAATATAGGTCTAATTTTAATTTAAATGAATATACTAACTTCAACCCCATTCCCGTACTCAAGGTTTTCCCAACCTGCTGCTCACCGATCTGCTTACATTGTCAGGCCTTCCTTTCTTCACCTTCTCCCTTCCAAATATATTAGTATACATGCGCACTTTATAATGTTTAACTTCACTGTGTCTGAAGATGCCACACAGCGAAACATGTTTCACTGAATAAAAAGGAATTTTTGTGCAACTATTAGTGTTCTGATTTTCCTGGATATCATGGAGTTTCACCAAGTACTGATTGTGTGTTCTACCAAGAACTTTAATTGTTTGAAATTTTTGCAAATTTTTTATCAGTCTCATTTCTTCTCGTTGTCGAGTAAGGAGTTAATGTTCTTAACCAACCTTTTGTCGCTCAGCAAGCCGCCTCGGTGGCCCAGTTGATAGCGTACTGGGCTTTCAACCCGAGGACCCGGGTTCGATTCCGGCCAGGGCTTATCATTTTCATACACTATAAATCATCCCATCGTCTGCATTAGCCCAAGTGTGCACAATAGTCGGACGTTAAACACACAAAAAAAAATTGTCGCTCAGCAAACTTTCTTTGTATTTTATCGTTGCAGATAGTAACGAGAATTTTAATTTTTTGAACAAAATATTTATTTATACTTCTACATTGATGTTGTCGCCTTCAAAATAGTCCTAATTGGAGATTATGCACTTGTGCCAGCGCTTCTTCAAATCTACGATACACTTCTCAAAATCGATCTTTGAAATAGCCTTTAGTTCTTTCAGCGATGCGCTTTTAATGTCATCTACGGCTGTAAAACGACGGCCCTTTAAGGTTCTCTTTATTTTTTGGAAATAGGAAAAAGTCACACGGAGCCATGTCTGGTAAATATGGAGGCTGGGGCATCGTTACAGTACTGTTTTTGGCCAAACATTCACAAACAAGCAATGAAGTGTGGGCTGGTGCATTATCGTGGTGGAAAAGCCATGAATTGTTTTTCCACAGATCCGGGCGTTTTTTTCGGATTGCTTAACGCAAACGGCGTTGAACTTGTAGGTAGTACTTCTTATTGACCGTTTCACCTGTTGGCAGAAATTCATGATGAACTATGCCATTAATATCGAAGAACACAGTGAGCATAACCTTCACGTTCGACCGCACTTGTCGAACCTTTTTCGGTTTTGGTGAGCCAGAATGCCTCCACTGGGATGAGTGAGCCTTAGTTTCGACGTCATATCCGTAAACCAATGTTTCGTCACCTGTTATAATATGTTTCAGTAATTCTGCATCGTCGTTGACTTCATTTAATGACGCCTGAGCAACTTCCATTCGCCACTGTTTTTGTTCAAAATTCATCAATTTTGGAACAAATTTTGCTGCCACGCGTTTCATACACAAAACATTGGAAACAATTTCATGACATAATCCAATCGATATACCAACATCATCAGCATTCTAGTTGTGATTCGGCGATTGTTCATAACAATTTCTTTCACTTTTTCCACGTTTTCATCGGTTGTTGATGTGCTGCAGCGTCCAGGGCGTTCGTCATAATCAACGTCTTCACGGCCTTCTTCTTATACCACTCTTAAACCCTTGCTTTACTCATAGCAGACTCATCATAGGCCTTTGTTAACATTTTACACACTTTGTTACACTTTATTCTATTTTTTACGCAAAATTTGATACAAATTGATTCAATTCTTTTAACAAACGAAAATCGCCGAGCTCATAAAAACACGTCTAACCTTAGTCGTTGTCACAGACAAAGTCAACAGGTATGAAAACAGCTGAAAGTTTTATCATACTTCAAGGGCATGTATACCAACATAATAAGAAAAATGATTGACAATCGGACTCTCCAAGCTCGCGAAATTTTAAAATTCTCGTTACTTTCTGAACACACCTCGTATACTGATCACTTTTAATCTTCCCGGTATTCTTCTTATTGCCGCGTAATACGCAGTTGACTTCTACTTCTTCCAAACAGCCTCTCCAAGAAGTGTATCGGTCATCTATCCAAACTATTTTACAGCCCCACTAACACAATATTATTAACTACTAATACAAACTTTTTAAAACTTTTAATAAATCTCTGTTTAAATATTACAGACAGCAACGTTGATCTTACCATGGCTGAAAACAGACTTACAGAAGAACTGCAAGAGAATGAAGAACTAAACAGATTGGAAAACGTATAAGTAGTACTCATTAAAGTAAAAATGAAATTTTGTAATTAAAAAATCATAAACGTTTAGTGCAAATTATTTTAATCCATATTTTTTTAATGTTCTACTTGTAATACTTAAACACATTGTCAATATGTTATTGTTATTTTAATGAAGTAATAATTAAAAATTTTAAATATAAGTGATTAAAAAAATTGCCAGTCGCTGGATTGGCCGACAGAAGTGAAAACTGAAATAAATGAAACCGAATTAATACATATTGATTTATATTTTAATTAATGATTCTAATATTTACTATTCTAAAATGCTGTTCCCGGTCAAATCTCAATTTCTGATTTCCATTTCATTTCAATTTTTCCCCAATTCACTTTTTATATGGAATAAATAAATGATTTTAATATATCGTAATATAAACAGTAAAATAATAAAATAAGAAGAAACCAAAATAATTAGTAGTATAAAATAATCAGTACTCACTTTTTTAACGCAACAATCCATATAAAGGTGAACTGCAGTAATAATGCAATGATTATAATAAAACACATTTTAAATATTATACACACTGCAATTTTTACCCGAAATTATGGTGACTACTGTAATTCCTCAGAATTCCATTGTTAAAAATAGAGAAATAACGCATCAATCAGATTGTAGCTATTCTAAACGGGGATGCGATTTGGTGCGCCGGCAGAAATGCAATAATATTGCGTAGTATAAACCCGAGATATGCGTGCACTGCTATCCAATCGGAAGTGAGTATTGGTTGACGGGAATGAATTAGGTTTCACAGCCTTAAGCTGTTTCCAAGCCAGGAGAGTACAGGAATTTTTAGCATGGTTGTTTAGATGTCAGTAAGCGGAACTAGGTTGTGTAATTCAGTTCATATGTTCTTTAGACGATATCAAGGTACCTTAAGAAAACCACGGGCACTGTATCATGTGGCTGCACATGGACAGGATAGGAATGTACCACGGAGGAATGTGTAGTTTATGCAAGAAGGAAGAGGAAACTGTAGACCATTTAATCTATGATTATGATCCCGCAGGGGTGCAGACTAGCTGCACATATTGAGAGGGTTTAGACGTCCCTCGCGGTACCCGAGTCTACCCACTTACACGTACAACACTTTACACTCACATTTACATAGCCTCAATGTGCTTTTCGCCTTAAAATACAAAAAACAACTATGATTATGAGGCACTTGTTAACGAGGGACGGTGTCTGGCTTCCAGGACCTTGAGTCCTTTAGCAAATATGTCAGTCAGTGAAGTGAACTACAGTCTAAGATGCTTAGTTGCACAATCGTGTTACGAAACTATAATAACCTCAAAAATTAAACAATCTAAAAGTGACTGGTATAACAGCTGTTTTAAACGACAATAGCCTATTGTTTAAAACAGCTGTTTACAAGTGACGTTATTGATAACAACCCCGGTATAATGTTTTAGGACAAAGCATAATCACTGGCATTGTGTTTACTCGATAGTTAAATATAACCTAACCACATTAAATAGCCAATTATCTCCTTCCACTACTAACGAACATTTCACTGTAAACTTTTGTCTTTATTTGGTTCAAACAAATTACACACTGTTTCACTTCGACCCACATAGTATATTGTTGTTAAAGTAATCATCACTAATTAAAAGAAAACAGAAGGCGTTGCATATTTACAGACTATACAATACAGTCAGCACGTAATTTACAACACTGAAAAAATAAACGAATGGCTAAATCTGCGGTATTGTTCTTAAACCGTATATTCTTAGCAAATTTTCATTTTAAAAACGTGCTGTTAAGGCGGCCATCATGGCAAGACCCAAACCCGGATCTTGAAATAAGCACCGGTCTGATCTCTAGATCACTGTTTAATTGATCTATTAATGTTGTTATTTTGTTATACGCGCGCGCACACACACATACACACACACACACACACACACACAATATATATCTATATATATTTGTGTGTGTGTGTGTTAGCACGCACACGTTCGTAATTTTAGTCTAATTCAAACTTAGGTTGAATATCGATTATTTTATTATCTTGAACAAGTTCCTTAAAGAGCAAATTTTTTCAACAGTTTCAAAATGGCGGCCATAAGACATTTTTAAAAAAATCGCAACTGTATTGTACTAAATATTTTTTTAAATCTGATTTCACCGTCGTAACTAGCTTTAAAAACTGAATTAATTAGAAATAACATGGCCGTTCAAGTAGCATATTTTCCAAATAGTAAACGTTTAATAGTGACTTTTCTGTAAAATATTCTCAAGTTATGGATATCCATAAATACGCTATCCAACTCATTAAAACATTATCGGATTTCAATAAAAATATATGATTAAAAAAAAATAAATTCTTTGATAACTATCGTGCCAACTGTTTGTTACACAGGCATTTGTCGAATAAAATAAGAACTTCGTCTTGGGAGGGGGGGGGGGAGTTTGAAAGCGAAACAAAAACAACTCCCGATCTAAACCCATTTCGTAAATTGTTCTGCCCCAAACAACGCTTAACCATGTCTGTCAGCGCTTTGTTCGGGGTTGTGGTTTCGGTCAAACGTCTCTCTTATCCACTTCTTTAAGACATATATCCATATAAAAGTACAGGAAGACAGATTTATGTCTTGATCGCTGACTTGATGACTTGATCGAATCGATTTTCTGAAAGTAATATCAATTATTTATCTTACTTTATAAAAAAAAAATATTTTACCATCATAACGAGCTACAATTATAAGATTTTAAACTCTTAACTTACATTGAAATCACCCCAGCCACTGTAAGATTAATTTAAGTATTTTAAAAACAATTCAGTCAGATTAGCCTAATTTAAGCATTTTAAAAGCAGTTTGGCCAAATTAATTTTAGTCTTTTAAAAGCAATTTGGCTAGATTAGCTTAATTTAACCATTTTAAAAGCAGTTTGGCCAAATTAATTTTAGTCTTTTAAAAGCAATTTGGCCAGATTAGCCTAATTTAAGCATTTTAAGAGCATTTTGGCCAGATTAATTTTAGTATTTTAAAAGAAATTTGGCCAGATAAATTTTAATATTTTAAAAACAATTTGATCAGACTAATTTAAACATTTTAAAAGAAATTTGGCCAGATTAACTTAAGCATTTTAAAAACAATTTGGCCAGATTAACTTAAGAATTTTAAAATCAGTTTGGCCAGATTAATTTACGCATTTTAAAAGCAGTTTGGCCAGAATAATTTAAACATTTTTAAAGAAATTTGGCCAGATTAATTTAAGTATTTTAAAAGAAATTTGGTAAGATTAATTTAAGTATTTTAAAATAAATTTGGCCAGATTAATTTAAATATTTTAAAAGAAATTTGGTCAGTTTAATTTAAGTATTTTAAAAGAAATTTGGCCAGATTAATTTAAGTATTTTAAAAGAAATTTGGTAAGATTAATTTAAGTATTTTAAAATAAATTTGGCCAGATTAATTTAAGTATTTTAAAAGAAATTTGGTAAGATTAATTTAAGTATTTTAAAAGAAATTTGGTAAGATTAATTTAAGTATTTTAAAAGAAATTTGGCCAGATTAATTTAAGTATTTTAAAAGAAATTTGGCCAGATTAATTTAAGTATTTTAAAAGAAATTTGGTCAGATTAATTTAAGTATTTTAAAAGAAATTTGGCCAGATTAATTTAAGTATTTTAAAAGAAATTTGGCCAGATTAATTTAAGTATTTTAAAAGAAATTTGGCCAGATTAATTTAAGTATTTTAAAAGAAATTTGGCCAGATTAATTTAAGTATTTTAAAAGAAATTTGGCCAGATTAATTTAAGTATTTTAAAAGAAATTTGGCCAGATTAATTTAAGCAGTTCAGCCAGATTAATTTAAACATTTTAAAAGAAATTTGACCAAATTAATTAAAGTACTTTAAAAACAATTTGGCCAGATTAATGTAAGTATTTCAAAAGCAATTTGACCAGATTAATTTTAATATTTAAAAAACAATTTGGCTAGATTAATTTAATTATTTTAAAATCGATTAATTTGAGTATCTTAAAAGCAATTTAAAATTATACTTTATTCAGATTTTAATGATAACGTTTTGAAACGTAAGTTGAGAACTACGTTTTTTAAGATTTGTAATTGCCGTTTTAAAGTGTTGTAACTTACTTTATTGGGTAAAAATATATACACAGTACAAATATAATAATAAATAAATAAATAAACTAAAGGTCTGCTCATATTATTTAATAATATATTATACACAGTACAAATATAATAATAAATAAATAAATAAACTAAAGTCTGCTCATATTATTTAATAATATATTATACACAGTACAAATATAATAATAAATAAATAAATAAACTAATAGGTCTGCTCATATTATTTAATAATATATTATACACAGTACAAATATAATAATAAATAAATAAATAAACTAAAATCTGCTGTCATATTATTTAATAATATATTATACACAGTACAAATATAATAATAAATAAATAAATAAACTAAAGTCTCTGCTCATATTATTTAATAATATATTATACACAGTACAAATATAATAATAAATAAATAAATAAACTAAAGGTCTGCTCATATTATTTAATAATATATTATACACAAATACAAATATAATAATAAATAAATAAATAAACTAAAGTCTGCTCATATTATTTAATAATATATTATACACAGTACAAATATAATAATAAATAAATAAATAAACTAAAGGTCTACTCATATTATTTAATAATATATTATACACAGTACAAATATAATAATAAATAAATAAATAAACTAAAGGTCTGCTCATATTATTTAATAATATATTATACACAGTACAAATATAATAATAAATAAATAAATAAACTAAAGGTCTGCTCATATTATTTAATAATATATTATACACAGTACAAATATAATAATAAATAAATAAATAAACTAAAGGTCTGCTCATATTATTTAATAATATATTATACGCACTACAAATATAATAATAAATAAATAAATAAACTAAAGGTCTGCTCATATTATTTAATAATATATTATACACAGTACAAATATAATAATAAATAAATAAATAAACTAAAGGTCTGCTCATATTATTTAATAATATATTATACACACTACAAAATATAATAATAAATAAATAAATAAACTAAAGGTCTGCTCATATTATTTAATAATATATTATACACAGTACAAATATAATAATAAATAAATAAATAAACTAAAGGTCTGCTCATATTATTTAATAATATATTATACACAGTACAAATATAATAATAAATAAATAAATAAACTAAAGGTCTGCTCATATTATTTAATAATATATTATAATAAATAAATAAATAAACTAAAGGTCTGTCTCATATTATAATAATATATTAAAATAATAAAATAATAAAGGTCTGCTCATATTATTTAATATAATACACAATACAAATATAATAAATAAATAAATAAACTAAAGGTCTGCTCATATTATTTAATAATATATTATACTAAGTCTGCTCACTATTTAATATATATTATATACAATAAAATAAATAAAAATAAATAAATAAACTAAAGTTCTGCTCATATTATTTAATAATATATTATACACACTACAAATATAATAATAAATAAATAAATAAACTAAAGGTCTGCTCATATTATTTAATAATATATTATACACACTACAAATATAATAATAAATAAATAAATAAACTAAAGGTCTGCTCATATTATTTAATAATATATATATACAATGCAAATACAAATATAATAATAATAAATAAATAAATAAACTAAAGTCTGCTCATATTATTTAATAATATATTATACACACTACAAATATAATAATAAATAAATAAATAAACTAAAGGTCTGCTCATATTATTTAATAATATATTATACGCACTACAAATATAATAATAAATAAATAAATAAACTAAAGGTCTGCTCATATTATTTAATAATATATTATACGCACTACAAATATAATAATAAATAAATAAATAAACTAAACTATATTATTTAATAATATATTATACGTACTAATAAATAAATAAATAAACTACAGGTCTGTGCATATTATAAGGTGTTGTGTGTATTTCCACCAAAGTGCTTTGATACTAATAACCCGCACATGTATATACGTATATATGTATAGCCGTATAGCGTTGCGTAACGCATGTTTTGTCTGCTGTTTATACTTCCATAGTTCACATATACACTAATACAAATATTACACGTGTACTGCACTCTGGGCGTGCCGCAGCTAGCAGCTGTATTGAATTGATATGACTCACCGTATACAGATTTAGCGTGACGCGAGCTCAATGCTTTTTACCCACCCAAAAAGTGCTAAAAGCGCCTAAAGAAGTTTTCACTTCAAAAACAGTAGAATAGTGTGGGAAAGTCAGCCCGTATATTGCAAGGTAAATCTCTGAAAAAGCATCATTAACAATGTTTCATTT
>CM040185.1:81201122-81221122 GCA_022606455.1 Callitettix versicolor | reverse complement strand
AACATTTGAAACTTTTAACGACCCTTCAAAAAGTAATTTATCGGTCGGAAAATAGTGTTCATTTCAAGGTCAAGGATGTCTCCATAGTGACCACTCCGCTTGATTATTTTCCAATAAAATCCTCTAAAAATAAACAAAATTATTGCTAACCTTTTTTTTATTTTAGGAGCAAATTATCGTTAATTGTATATGTGGTTTAAAAATAAAATAATTATGCCTAGGACGTATTTTGGAAGGAATAATTATGTGTGAGTTTATGAATGATGTATACTATATATATACTCAATACATTCGTGAATTATAATGTATACTTCCACAAAAATATATATCTTTATTAAAGTAAGAATTAATTACTAATTAATTAATAATTATGAAAAAATAATTCAGTGTTTTTCTATTTAAAAAAAATGCTTTTAATGCAAAAAACTAAGAGAAATTTAATACTATGACAATAACCGATAGAGAGAAAAATAAATTATAAAATAACATTATATAAATTTACTTACAGTAAAATATTTACTAAAAAAATCCGGAATAAATCATCAATAAAAACAAAAAACCGGCATAGGATTTCAAATATTGAGCATACATGTGTCCTAACTATTAACTTAAATTAGCTCTTAACTAAAATTATTGTACCAATCGTGATATAAACAAATTTACAATTTGTGGGTAAATTAAACCGAGTTGGGTTTGGGCCTTGTGTTTTTTTTTATTTGCTTCTCTTGAACTAAAAACTTCTTTTATTTAAAATTTATTACACTGACTGAGATGTGTCTTATTACAATATTCTGACGAATAAATGAATAAAGTAAATTAATGAATTAATTCTATTGTACTGTGACATTTGTTGATCTTTGGTGCCGAAATAATGGTATTGGCGAGGGATATTATCATTTAAGCGAGGGAATTTATCGTATAGACAATGCATATTATCGTACCTACGAGGGAAATTGTCGTATAGGAGAGAGAACGTATCGTACTGGCGAAGGAAATTATCGTGATGAATTATCCTATAGGCGAGGGATAATATAGTAAAGACGATGAGAATTATTATATTGGTGAGAGAAATTGTGATAATAAAATTAGCGGATAGACGAGAAATATTATCATATAGGCAATGATAATTTTACATATATATATATATATATATATATATATATATATATATATATATATATATTGTGTGTTTAACGTCCGGAATGCAGACGATGGGATGATTTATAGCGTATGAAAATGCCATAGCCGGGAATCGAACCCGGGTCCTCTGTAAAGCCCAGTCAACTAGGCCACCAAGGCGGCTAATTATATTATAAGCGAGCGAATGTATCACATAGGCGAAGAATATCATAATACAGGCGATTATCGTATAATAAATGTTTTAAGTATCGTATAGGTAATGGACCAATGGAGGTAAACTAATAGTATTTATTTTTAAAAGGGTAAAAATAAATATGTTGAGTAATTCATTAACACTAACTGCAGTAACCAAATTTATTTTTATGCAAAAATTCAAGAATAATTTACTCACATTGGGATCTTATGTAGTGTCAATAACTATACCATACGATGTTTGGCCAATCAGATAAATTGAAAATATTATCTGTATTGCATCCATCAACATGAAATTTGTTGTCAATACCACGTCAGCTTATAATTAAAACAAGTAATTGGAAACTTGTTGTCACCTTCATCCTTACCATTTTCTTAGATTATTTCTCTACCAATTCTTCTTGGTATTAGATTACCAACACACATTCTTGAAATAATTGCATCCCCTTTCTTGATTTATAAAGTTATTTCGAGCAACCTCAACACAGTTCTTTAAAACAAATTAAAATGTTTTATTTTGTTCTGAAAATAAAACTGTACATTTTATTTGTTTTGTAAAATAAATTTGTTACAAACACGAGAATGTATGAAATATTTCAACGCGGGTTTAATGTGTTGGCAGCCGTGACGTCATTGTTCCGCGCACAAGTGGGGTTAATTTATTGCTTCGAAACTATAGATCAAACCAGCCCCTTTGTCATACCGTTTAAATATTTTGTATTTTTCTTCAACGCGTTTTGCTAGACATGTGGTTAATTTAAATAGTTTCAAAATATGTAAAATTTGAATTTTAAGAACCCTGAACGCCGTTGCTTTGTTTTGTTGTAAAATAATGTTTTTTTTTAATTTTAAAATTTCTATAGGCAAACAGATTTTGACTTTCGTACATGGTTAAAGTTAAAATATCTGATTTCCTTCATTGCTGATTTTCCAGCTTTTTATCAGAAGTTTATAAAACAAATATACTGATACATTTTTTTTGTATTTTAAGGCGAAAAGCACATTGAGGCTATTATCTCCTCCCTAAGTGTAAGTGTGGGTGTAAAGTGTTAAATTCGTAAGTTAAAGTGTGTATTAGACTCGGGTACCGCGAGGGACGTCTAAATCCTCTCTATAGGTGCAGCTAGCATGCACCTCCTGCGCCGATATACTGATACAAACCGACCGTTTTGCAGCCAATAATCTCTTTGAAACAGTTGTTTAATAATATTTGCAAGTATATATTTGTATTGCGCATGTAACGTACTTCATAATTTTGAACTTTTTTATTTTTTAAATTTTTATTGACGATCTCAGAATAAAATAAAACAATTTTCACAGCACCTGATAATCCACAGAGCGCTGAAGCATATCAGTGGCATCTTCCACACTCCCAACTACTGGCATTACAGCTGTGTCAGCTGTTGTGGCGTTCTCTGTGATATATCTCGTGTACGGAGAATAAAACTAAATAAAACATCAGTCCTTGTGAAATGTACAAACCGTAAAACAGTATGCGAGTCACAGTAAAACGGAGTGGGAAGTCACCAATTAGAAGTAGGGAAGTTACCCACTTTCAATTTTTTCCTATACTAAATTTTATGAAAAGACTAGGTCTAATGAACACGCTGTAACTGAGTAAGTCAGGAATATAGAAAGGGGGTGCAATAAATCTACAAAGTAGCAGTGTAATAGTAACTCTAGAAATTCCTTTGTCTGTCATAAAGCCTGTTATATGGTAGTAAAAACTACTGAGTTCGAAACTGTTTTAATTAATAAAACTAATTTCTGTTATTGAACCAAAAATTAAAATCATCAATGTTTTCCTTTTCTTTTTTTTAATTACAATAATTTGTTCGAAAACACGACAAATTAAAATAGCTATGTTATTAACAACATAACCTAAAACAAAAGCCTAACAGCTGTTAAATGAAATCACGAATCTGTAACGTATATATGATTATTACGAATTAATATACAACAATTGATCTTTTACTATAACATAGCTAGTTTTCAACAACATAACCTAAAACTTATTAAAGCCTGTCAGCTGTTTAATGAAATAAGTTGATCGTTACGAATTAATATAAAGCAATTGATCTTTTACAAAAACATAGCTTGGTTTTAACAACATAACCTAAAACTTATTGAAGCCTATCATCTGTTCAATGTAATCAGCTGATCGTTACGCGAATTAATATAAAACAATTGATCTTTTACTAAAACATAGCTAGGTTTTAACAACATAACCTAAAATTTATTAAAGCCTATCAGATGTTCAATGAAATCAGTTGATCGTTACGAATTAATATAAAGCAATTGATCTTTTACTAAAACATAGCTAGTTTTTGACAACATAACCTAAAACTTATTACAACCTATCAGCTGTTCAATGTAATCAGCTGATCGTTATGAATTAATATAAAACAACTGATCTTTTACTAAAACATAGCTAGTTTTTGACAAAATAACCTAAAACTTACTACCGCCTATCAAATGTTCAATGTAATCAGCTGATCGTTATGAATTAATATAAAACAACTGACCTTTTACTAAAACAGCTAGTTTTTAACAACATAACCTAAAATTTATTAAAGCCTATCAGATGTTCAATGAAATCAGTTGATCGTTACGAATTAATATAAAGCAATTGATCTTTTATTGTAATATAGCTAGTTTCTAAAAACATAACCTAAAACTTACTAGAGCCTATCAGCTGATCGTTATGAATTAATATAAAACAATTGATCTTTTACTAAAACATAGCTAGTTTTTGACAACATAACCTAAAACTTATTACAACCTATCACCTTTTCAATGTAATCATCTGATCGTTACGAATTAATATAAAACAACTGATTAATACTATAAATACCCAATATAAATGTGTGCATGCGCATCACTCAACGCGCAAATCCAACATTACAACCAGCCCTAAAACGTAATAAATGAAAACGTGATAACTTGAAATTAACACATGCTGCAAACTATCGCGCGGTTTTGCTGCGATGATGTCATCGCAGTGTATTCTCTAATCTCTGACAAAACTGGAGTGGAATGAAGGGTGTTGATCAACTAAGTAATTGATTATTTTCACTCTCCGCTGGTTGCTTAATGTTTATTATCAAACACAGCAACGTATAAACAACACAATTGGGCTAATATACTTGCATGCCTCGGAGACAAGACGCTTTACGTTTGTTTTGACGAATGATCTTGCCACCAGACTGCGTTGATGTATGCGTTCCGTAAGGCTTAAAATATACAAACTACATAATATTTACTTACTTGGCAATGCGTGCGGGTTTCCAACTAAGAGAAAACGCTTTTCAATAAAAACAAATTTAATTTAAAATTCAACACGCAAATTTTTAACTCAAGTACGTGTATAAAATTTGGAAAAAACTGAAGCTGCTGTTTTGCTGACTTGAAGGAAGCAAATTCCTCCCAAAAAAATTTAAAATGTAAAGATTAATCTCCACTGCTAGTGACAATCTTTTCAATGAAATTGGGAAATGTATCTGCAAACATTAAAAATTCAAAATTGCCTCCATTTTGTACGAATTTTGCTGTTTAACTAACTTGTCCAAGGTATTATCGAAATAGATTCTTGTGCTAAGTTTGAAACAAATCGGACTAAAATTGCGAACGCGAGCGTGTTATATATACAGAGTGTCTTGTAACAATTCAAGCGAACTATATCATGTTTCTCTTTCTTTGCTTAACTTCTACACTTTATGTCGGTGGTACTAATAAGGGCGAGGGATCAGCGTTAACGGTAAATTACCTTTACCGTTAGCGGTAAAGCAACGGTAGTAACTACGGCTCGAACTAAGTAACTTGAGATGCGCAGTACAGACTGACCGGAGGGGACTCGGTGGTCGATGGGTAAAAGCACTGGCTAGTCTGCTGCGTCTCTAAATTGCGCACTTTAAGGTTCTTAGTTCTACCGTTAACGCTGATCCGTCGTCCTCATTAGTATAACTGGCATAAAGTATGAACGTTAAAAAAAAATCAGACTGATCTGTGCTTTAGTCACATCGACTACCGAGCCCATACATGTTTTTCTGTAATACACGTGTTCTCTCGAAGTTAATTTAGAAGTTGTCTGTCAATATTTGTGTTTTTGAAAAGAACACTTTTATCTTATGAACACTTTAAGATAAATTTATGAAACTTAGCGTGAATGTTTATATCATTGGTATATACAAACTTGCCTAATTGAATGGTTTTGTGTTCAATTCAGTTATATATATATATATATATATATATATATATATATATATATATATATATTTTTGATTGTTATTTTAAAGCGAAAAGCACATTAAGGCTATTATCACCTCCCTAAATGTAAGTGTGAGTGTAAAGTGTTAAAGTCGCAAGTGTACTGTTGTAAGTGTAAGTGTGTGTTAGACTCGGGTACCGTGAGGAACGTCTAAATCCTCTCAATAGGTGCACCTAGTCTGCACCACCCTGTGGGGAAATTCAGTTTTATATTTTTTTTTGTGTTTAACGTCCGACTATATATATATATATATATATATATATATATATATATATATATATATATATATATATATATATATATATATAGATATATATAGATAGATAGATAGATAGATAGATAAATATATATAACTATAAATATATATATATATATATATATATATATATATATATATATATATATATATATATATATATATATATATATATATATATATATATATATATATATATATATATATATATATATATATATATATATATATATATATATATATATATATATATATATATATATATACACGTTCATTTTAACGATTCTTTAAACAGTTATCTAGAAGGCATTTTTACGGTGCTTATTTCAAAACACCACGTCTCGGGCTTTTCCTGATGACCGCTCCAATAACTCCTTTACCAATGGAAAATCGCTAAGAAATTTTGTATAAACCATGTTTGAACCCAGTTTTCTTTTTAAGATCTTAAAATTATTTTACACTACCTGTTTACTAACTCCAAGCCGCCTCGGTGGCCTATTTGATAGCGTACTGGGCTCTCACCCCGAGGACCCGGGTTCGATTCCTGCACAGGGCTTGGCATTTTCATACCATAATCATCCTATCGTTTGCATTAGCCCACGTGTGCTCAATAGTCGGACGTTAAACACAAAAAAAACTCCACTTTTTAGTATATTTTTTAAACTGAAATTATAATTAAAATTCAGCTCAAATCACTTACAATGGAGTTTAGTTTGCGTGAATACAACTAAACAGTAATACAAAATAATCTAAACAAAAATACATTCAGAATTTTTCAATTGTATTGGTTTTTCTGGTTCGTACCAATTTATCCCACCACCTAAACAAACATTGTTGTGAAACTATATTAAAAACCTGACAGTAATTAAAAACAAAATAAACACAGAGGTGAGGTTAAGCAACATGTGATGTTTTCAGGTCATCTAGTACGTCATTTTTTAGCGAAACAGGTAGTAGCGCCGTCCTGCAACTGTGATTATCTTACTTTTGCTCGCGGATTTGTTTGTCTATTAAAAAACTTTCTCCAAACCCTGTCGTGGGACATACAGACACGATTGTATTTAACGCATCTGGAACTCAGCATTTCGTTTCGTCCGAAGGTTGTACAGTGTTTATTTACTTTGTTAGAAAAGCAAGCAAGTGAATTCCACCTTCAAATTCTATTTATAAAAGTTTTGCTTTCGCTTTCTAAACTGACGACTGACGTTTCCGCCGTTCGCTGCTTTGGTTATTTGTTGGTACTTAAAATCTGTCAAGACTGTGATAAATACGCGAGCATGCGTCTGTAGTGTGTGTGTGTGTGTGTTTTATACACAAGTTATTACACAAGTTATACACGCGCGCACAAGTTTGTGTGTGTACGAGCGCGCGCGTACGTGCGTGCACACGTTTGTGTGTGCGTGCGTGAGTGTATACTTGTGTGCGTGAGTGTGTGCGTGTGTGTGCGTGCGTGCGTGCGTGTGTACGTGCATGTGTGTATATATGTGTTTGAGTGTGCGCGCGCGTACGTGCTTGTGTGCGTGCGCACGTTTGTGTGTGTGTATACGCGTGTGCGTGTGTGCGTTTGTGTATGCGCGTGCGTTCGTGTTAGTGTTATGCACGTGCGTTCGCATGTGTTGTGTGCGTGTGCATGCGCGCGCGTGCGTGTGTGTGTGTGTGTGGTGTGTGTTTATGCGAGTATGTGTGCGTGTGTGTGTGCGCGCGCGTGTGTGTGGTGCGTGTGTTTATGCGTGTATGTGTTTATTCGTGTGTGTGTGTGTGTGCGCGTGTGTGTGTGTGTGTGTGTGTGTATCTGTGTGTGTGTGTGTGTGCGCGTGTGTGAGTGTATATGTGTGCGTACGGTCCATCCGTAGGCTGTTTTAGGTTTTAACTTGGAGATGGTTTTTTTTTTGGAAAAAAACGTGTTTTTTTTAAACGATACAATATGTTAACACAATGGCATCAAACTTCATTTCATTTCTTTCTACAATGAATTACAATGATACATATGTTGTGAATATGATCGAGTATAAATAAAATTGAACTTTGAGAAATTATGCCAATATTTAATGTTTGTTTGACTTCATACACCAGGTTGTCAAATTGTAGCAAAACACTGAGCACTGATCGGCAACGCTGCAGTAACAAACCGCATATGTAGTACACTGCGCGATCTTCTGTTCTAAATTCGAACTATAAACGTAGTTAAACAATTACCAAATACCGATGTGCCTTCCGTACATACTCAATTTTGTTATATGACCTGATGATGTAGCCGCTGATATCACGAACACAATTTAATTAATTCATTGAATAACGGGTAACAAGTGATGCTGTTATTACTTACTCACTTGTGTTTGTGAACTTCAGTCCGGAGGCTATGGTATTAACATTTAAACTCTAAAGCTTTTTTTCTTAAATAAAACTTTAATTTTCTACAATGTTCTCTCCAATCTAGTCTGAGTGTAGATATAGAATAGAATGTAAAGTATAGAATACATCCAATGCAATGTAGACTATAACGAAAACACCTTTTTTTTCAGTTTGAGGCAAATATTCGAAAAACATAATTTTATTTGTATTTAAAAGAGAAAAATTGTAAAACCCCGCCATCTTGGGAAAAAATATAAAGCCTTTATTTAATTTGCAAAACATAAAAAAATCAGAAATATAGATCTACAGATAATATCTTATCTACTTCTAAACATGTGTTTTATCAAATACAAAATGTCGGATTATCTGACGGTTTAAGGCAATGTTTATAAGAACATTATTTTAGCCGCCTCGGTGGCCTAGTTGATTGCGTACTGGGCTTTCACCCCGAGGATCCGGGTTCGATTCCCGGCCAGGGCTTGGCATTTTCATACGCTATAAATCATCCCATTGTCTGCATTAGCCCAAGTGTGCACAATAGTCAGACGTTTAACACCAAATATATATATATATATAAGAACATTATCTGATTTACTTTTGTGTAAAAAAACCCAAACCAAATATTTGGAATTCTATTTCACAGATACCCTCTGCATTTAAATAACGATTAATTCGGTAGCCGGTGATTTTTAAAATTAAAATTTCTCAGTCACTCTCGGCGAAACGCAATAATCACGGCATTGAATATTAAAACACTTCAACGACAACAAAAAGACCGAGTGCCTCTGAACTTTGCATTTGTTTTAATTAACTCTTGTAATTAAAACACCCGCCATGTTGCCTAATTTTATTGCTGAATATAATTAACATATTAAAGGCTTACGTTTTCACAGTGAACGTTGAGAACGGTAAAAAAAAATATTTTTGCAAACTTTCATTTTTCAATTCCGCCGGTAAAAGTAAGGTCCATTTAATTTGGAAATGTTAGAACCTAGCAACAATTGACTTTATCAAACGGATGTATACCACCTTTAAATAATGTGAGTGATTCACACACATACCGCCCACGCGCGCGCGCGCGCACACACACACACATACGCACGCACGCGCGCGCGCACACGCACACACACACACACACACACACACGTGTTGATGTATTATATATTATTATTATCTGCGCATAGACCCTGTTGGATCACGCAAAGCACTCCGACTCATGTCTTGTTCCTTCTAATCCTCCACACCTCCCTCATCCTGTCCCCATGGATCCTCTTCCGCTCCTCCGTCCATTTTACCCCTGCTCTCTTTGGGATTTCATTCTCTGGGACCTTCCAACCGAGCATCTTTCTCCTGTATGCGTGTCTATCTTCAACATCTGTTGAGTCTATTCCTGCGTTATGTAGGTCTATTCTGACTTATGTATTATGTATATATATATATATATATATATATATATAGAGAGAGAGAGAGAGAGAGAGAGAGAGAGAGAGAGAGTAAAATGGACGGAGGAGAGGAAGAGAGAGGGGGGTCCATGGACGGACAAAGATCCATGACAGGATGAGGGAGGTGTGGAGGATTAGAAGGAACAAGACATGAGTCAGAGTGCTTTGCGTGATCCAAACGGGTCTATACGCAAATAATAATAATAATAATTATATATATATATATATATATATATATATATATATATATATATATATATATGTGTGTGTGTGTGTGTGTGCGCGCTTGTGTTTGTGTGTGTCTGTTTCTTTATACTGTTTTTGTTATTTTAAGGCGAAAAGCACATTGAGGCTATTATCGCCGCCCTAAATGTAAGTGTGAGTGTAAAGTGTTAAAGTCGTAAGTGTAGTGTTGTAAGTGTAAGTATGTTAGACTCGGGTACCGCGATTGACGTCTAAATCTTCTCAAAATGAGCAGATAGTCTGCATCCCCTGTGGCGGTGTTTGTTTATATGTATGTGTAAAAGAATATATATATATATATATATATATATATATATATATATATATATATATATATATATATATATATATATGCATATATAAATATATATATCTGTATATGATAGTGTTTCTAAATGTGTATGTGTATATGTATATGTATAGTCTTGTGCAAATTAATGTAAACAAAATTTACTATTTAGTTTGTTAAGTTGTATCACTTTGGTCTATCCGAGACAGCCAGCGTTTTCTACAGAAACTGATTGTACAGCTTTATCCTTCCATTTTAAGTATTGCCCGACAGTACCTTATTAGTTTCGAAAGGATATAGTTATTGCATACCTATTATACTAATTCTTCTTGTAGTAATAACATCGGGATCTTGTAACTGCAGTAGTTTCGGAAAGTAGCAATATGAATTTAACTCATAAGAAAATGAGCAATATAATAACACATAATGAACATATTATTATGACGCATAGACAAATAACAGTTGAGTGTGTGGTTAGTTGAGGGGTTGTTAATAAATTAATTAAAGAAAATCTTTTGATAGATACAATTTATTACAAATAAAAATAAAAGTAGTAGTGGTAGTAGTGTTAGTAGCAGCAACAACCGTAACTGGTGGCGGCAGCAGCAGCTACACATCACCTGTTATACGCCACCCGTTACCCGTCAACCCGCATTTCGGCACCAGGCACCCATCCCCCGTCAACCGTCATCCAGCAAAAGCCACCTTTCACCCGGTATCCGTCACCCGTCACACGTCACTCGTCACCCGGCAACCGCTACCCGTCACCCGGTACCAGTCACTCGGCACCCGGCACCCACCACACGCTACTCGTCACCAGTCATCCTGCAACCGTTACCCGTCACCTGGCACCCGGCAACCGGCACAGGCCACCCGCTACCCGTAATCCGTCACCCGCAACCAGTACCCGGCACGCTTCATCCGTCAACCGTCATCCGTTACCCACACCCAGCACCCGTAACCGGCCAACCGCCACCCATCACTAATGACCAGGGAATATAAATGTAAAGCAACGAGAGTAACTGTAGTTTGAACTAAGGTGCGCAGTTCAGAGACGCAGCAGACTAACCAATACTTTCCCACATCGACCACCGAGCCTTTTGATAATTCAAAATTCTTACTGCATAAATTATGTTATAATTTGAATTTAATTTATTTGTTCCTTGAAATGAACGCCTATCCTGACCTCCAGATCAAGTTTTGAGGTTTGATTTTAGCATGCCTATCTGTGTTATTACGTTAAAGATCACAAATTTAGTCCAATTTGATTGAAACTTGGCACAAAAATCTATTTTGGTAATAGCTTGTTAAGTCGCAAAATTAGTTTAACAATCTCAACATGGCGACCATTTCAAATCTTGAAAAAATGTTACTTTTTGTCTTGATTTTTTAAAATCTTACTTTACCATGGTAACCAACGTTACGAACTGCATAAATGACGTCGGTCGCGGTTCTTTTTCGTATTTCTTACGCAATAAAAAAGTTTAGAATGCTAGTATATGACGATCTTAATGCCGATTACATTGGTGAAATCAGAGTTTCAAAAAAGGGGTGCGATAGAAAAATATTTTGGTAAATTCGCTTACATTACGTCAGCGAGACAGTTGCGTGCCGCGATTATTAATAATTTTAACATGTGATCGACCACCGTCAGGTCTACTTATTGGCGCATGTGTATTGCATACCTTACGCCGTGTTGATTGCCGTCGCTGTAACAAGCGCTGAGTTTAACTCTAAACTTGGCCAGAAGAGGTCGCGCGTGAAGTTTTTGTGATCGGATTCGCTTTATTACGTAAAGAGCCGTTCGTGTAATTATTTTAAGGTTAGTTAATTGCTTTATTTTATTTAAAAAACCAAAAAACAAGTTTGTAACACGATTTCATGTTTATTGTGTCTTTGCAACATGTTATTACTTAGTTATAACAAAAATAGTTTAAATTATTAATACATTATATTAGCATTATCCGGCTCTGACTGCGGTAAAACCATTTCAGTAGTGTAATAATTGTTTAACATATTAATAAAAGCGGGGGCATCTAAATCACCAGATAAGTGATTTTTCGATAGCGAATATGAAAAAAATTATACGCTTCTTTAGGGGATGAATTTTAGAAAATTCTGAAATGCGCATTATTTTATTTTTTTTTTACAGTATTTATATGAAGTTTTAAGAAAAATCGATAAGGAAAATTATTTTTCCAGTACGGACTTATTTTATTTACAATATTTTTAAAGAACATTCGATCAGAAAATTATTTTTCCAGTACGGACTGACTTTTACCCTTTTTTACCTACTAGGGGATGAAATTTGGAGAAGGCTGAAATATACATTACATTATTTGTGTTTTATTTTATTTACAATATTTTTAAAGAAAATTCGATCAGAAAATTATTTTTCCAGTACAGACTTTTACCCTTTTTTACTTACTAGGGGATGAAATTTGGAGAAGGCTGAAACATACATTACATTATTTGTGTTTTATTTTATTTACGTTATTTTTAAAGAAAATTCGATCAGAAAATTATTTTTCCAGTACGGACTGACTTTTACCCTTTTTACCCTACTAGGGATGAAATTTGGAGAAGGCTGAAACATACATTACATTATTTGTGTTTTATTTTATTTACGTCATTTTTAAAGAAAATTCGATCAGAAAAATATTTTTCCAGTACAAACTTTTACCGCCTTATTACCTACTAGGGGATGTAAATCGGGAAAATTCTGAAATACGCATTTTATTATTTGTGTTTTACAAAATTTACGTTAAGTTTCTAGAAAATCTGATAAAACAATTTTTCCAGTATAAATTGCGTGTCTTTTTTTACTATTTCAGGGGATAAAATTCGGAAAATGCTGAAACACACATTTCCTTACTTGTGTTTTCGAGTATTTATGTTAGGTTTTTAAAAAAACCAATCAGAAAAATATTTTTAAAAAAACTACTTTTGTCATATTTTTTTACCTCTTTAAGGGATGAAATTCGTAGAATGATGCCATACGTATTTTATTATTTGTCCTTTAGAGTATTATGTTAAGCTATAGAAAATCTGATAAAAAAATATCTTCCTAGACGAACTTGTCTTTTTTTCTTGTTTAGGGGATATTTTTTATTCTCAAATACGTGTTTTATTATTATTATTTTTCCTAGACCTTTCAAGAAAATACGAAACAAAATATATTTTTCTATTAAAAATTTTTCACCCTATTTTACACTATTAGTGATTTAATTTTAGAAAATAATTTCTAACATAAAGTTATCAACAGATTTTCAAGTCACCAACTACAATAGTTTCGTCCGCACTTTGATCCTATATCAGTAGGTCAATCGGGACAAAGCCACTTGTACAGAGATCCAGATAACACTGTTACATTTTTCCATTTGAAAACACTATTTCTATTTTAAAACAATCTGATACGTTTGGATTATCAACTGTATTTTAATCACGAATTTACAACACAAAATATCAAAATATTCTATTAATAATTTTAAGCAGAATATCAATTTATTTCACGTCCGCCTAAAATTTTTCTTACACATTTCGTAAGTGACAATATTTTTTTTTATATTTCACGATTACTGTACCAGTTGGAATCGATACGAAAATCAAACGGTTTTGTCATGCGAAAAGAACGTAACTTTAAGATATATTCAGTGTCATGTATACTTTGTACTTCCCAGTTGATTCAGTTTCAAGTACAAAGTGTCCCGCAAGGCAAGGCTACATACTTGTTCCGATTGACACGTCCTGAAATATAAAGTAAATAATCCGTTTAATTAACTCGTGTTTAATTGGAAAATAAAAAGCGTTGAAATTAATTTACAAATTTTAAACGGAACTTCTTCTTTCGCTACCAAAGTTTACTCGTTGTATAAAATTTAAACAATAATGGCAAAAAAATGTGTAAAGACCAGAGGCGAGAATATGTTACAGTCTCTGTCGTTTACTAGTGAATTTTCATTGGAAAAATAATTTATTGAAGCCGATATTAAGGTAAAATCCAGACTTGGATCCAAAGAGGATTCTTTGGACGTTAGTGATCATAACGTCTAGATCACCTTCTTAGGGATCATTTATATATATATTTGTGTGTGTGTGTGTGTGTGTGTGTGTGTGTGTGTGTGTGTGTGTGTGTGTGTGTGTGTGTGTGTGTGTTTAACGTCCGACTATTGTGCACACTTGAGCTAATACAGATGATGGAATGATTTATAGCGTATGAAAATGCCAAGCTCTAGCCGGGAATCGAACCCGGGTCCTCGGGGTGAAATCCCAGTACGCTATCAACTAGGCCACCGAGGCAGCTCACACATTTATATATATATATATATATATATAATTAAATTTGTTGATGAATTAAAACATTGTTACATAAAAATATTCACAATTCTTAATTTACGGAGATTTCAATGCCGATTATAACAGCAGAAAGGGAACTTACGTTTTACTTTTCATTAATTCGTATTTCATATAATTGTACAATTTGAACAATTACACCAACTGTTTCACATTTAAATACATTTCTCAAAAACGGCTTCAGTTAAACTCTGCGCGGGTTTCAAAAATAAATAAATAAAATAAGGTAAAACAGGACATAGCATTTACCTGCAGCTTCTGAAAATTATGATTTGGAATACATAGTGCATGGAAAATCGGATCGTCTGATTTGAAAATAATAAATGAAAATTCACTAAATAGTATTACTATTTTTTGTTTGAAAACAATTCGAAGCGAATCAAAAGCTATATTTCAATTGTTTCTTGATTTACTGTTTTTCATTTTATTCTAAATTTGGTAAAATTAGAATTTTTCGTGTTAGAAATTTTTATATACGGCTGGAATATCAGCTACATCTGATAGAACTATACATAGAATATGAAAATAGTGATTTTTAAAAGATTTTTGTAAATAACTACCGAAAAATAATTTTAACAAATAACGGAATAACATACGATTTTGCTTATTCACTTTGTTTTTGTGTTACATAGAAGCTATATTTTCGTATGTGCTACAAGTTTCATTGCACCCAAGTCTTATAATGCACCTACTTGTACACAATTTCTATTACAACACATGACACCAACATTAATATAACGTCAAACATAAATATATAACATGGCACCAACATAACGTCAGACTTACTACAACTATTGAGCGTAATGAAAAACTGATCATAATAATAAAATAATGTTGTTCTTTAGTTGGCACTGACTTTGTAATAATGATTTGTATTAACGTAATTTCCATCGGCATACTTTGTATTTCCATAATTTATATCCGTTTGATGTGTAAACATAATATACAATGTCGAAATTTATACGAACATACTTTGCAATAATAATTTGTAATTCCATAATTTTCATTGGTATGCTTTGTACTTCCATAATTTGTATTTACGTAATTTGCATCGGAATAAGTATTTCCATAATTTGTATCAGCTTGCTGTGTAAAAATAATTTGCAATGAAAAAATTAATACAAGCACACTTTGTAATAATAATTTATAATTCCATCATTTGTACTGATGTAATGTGCATTGTCATACTTTGTATTTCATAATTTGTATCTGCTTGTTGTGTAAACATAATTTACAAGGACAAAATTTATACAATAATAATTTTGCAATAATAATTTGTAATTACATTATTTGTATTTACGTAATTTGAATCGGCATACTTTGTATTTCCATAATTTGTATCGGCTTGCTGTGTAAACATAACTTGCAATGTCACAATGTATACAAACTACTTTGCAATAATAATTTGTACTTTCATTATTTGTATTTACGTAATTTGAATCGGCATACTTTGTATTTCCATAATTTGTATCGGCTTGCTGTGTAAACATAACTTGCAATGTCACAATGTATACAAACTACTTTGCAATAATAATTTGTACTTTCATTATTTGTATTTACGTAATTTGAATCGGCATACTTTGTATTTCCATAATTTGTATCGGCTTGCTGTGTAAACATAACTTGCAATGTCACAATGTATACAAACTACTTTGCAATAATAATTTGTACTTTCATTATTTGTATTTACGTAATTTGAATCGGCATACTTTGTATTTCCATAATTTGTATCGGCTTGCTGTGTAAACATAACTTGCAACGTCAAAATTTATACAAACATACTTTGAAATAATAATTTGTACTTCCATTATTTGTATTTACATAATTTGCATTGATATTCTTTGTACTTCCATAATTTGTATTTACGCAATTTGCATCGGCGTAAGTATTTCCATAATTTGTATCGGCTTGTTGTAAAAACATAATTTGCAATGACAAAATTTATACAAACATACTTTGAAATAATAATTTGTAATTCCATTATTTGTATTTACGTAATTTGAATCGGCATACTTTGTATTTCCATAATTTGTATCGGCTTGCTGTGTAAACATAACTTGCAACGTCAAAATTTATACAAACATATTTTGAAATAATAATTTGTACTTCCATTATTTGTATTTACATAATTTGCATTGATATTATTTGTACTTCCATAATTTGTATTTACGCAATTTGCATCGGCGTAAGTATTTCCATAATTTGTATCGGCTTGTTGTAAAAACATAATTTGCAATGACAAAGTTTATACAAACATACTTTGCAATAATAATTTGTAATTCCTTAATTTGTATTTACGTAATTTACATTGGTATTCTTTGTACTTCCATTATTTGTATTTACGTAATTTGCATTGATATTCTTTGTACTTCCATAATTTGTATTTACGCAATTTGCATCGGCGTAAGTATTTCCATAATTTGTATCGGCTTGTTGTAAAACCATAATTTGCAATGACAACATTTATACAAACATACTTTGCAATAATAATTTGTAATTCCATTATTTGTATTTACGTAATTTGAATCGGCATACTTTGTATTTCCATAATTTGTATCGGCTTGCTGTGTAAACATAACTTGCAATGCCAAAATTTATACAAACATATTCTCTCTGCGTCTTGAGTAGATGAATGAGAGCAGTATGAGCAAGAGGTAAGGTGGGATCACTAAACCATTCAGCTGCTCACTCCAGCTGCCTCCGCCGGAGACGTCATACTTAGTACTACCAGTTATTGTACCGACATACTTTTAAAAGTCATACTTTGTGTCAACGTACTTCAAAATTACGTAATTTTACCGACATACATTGCGTTGTGACAGTATAATTTGTTTTATCACAAAACTGTACCGACATACTTCGAAATGAAATAATTTGTTTGCGCATACTTTGAAATATCATAATTTGTACCTCGGCACTTTTGTTATCATACTTTGTACTGATATATTTGGGACAGCATACCTTGTTTAAACACAAATGATGCAATTTGTAAAAAAATACTTTGTAACATCAACGTATTGCCATTGTACCTACATACTATAATGTGATAGACTTTGTATATTTAGATATCATAACTTTACCAACGTACAGCCGCCTCTGTGGCCTAGTTGATAGCGTACTGGGCTTTCACTCCGAGGACCCGGGTTCGATTCCCGGCCAGGGCTTGGCATTTTCATACGCTATAAATCATCCCATCGTCTGCATTAGCCCAAGTCGGACGTTAAACACAAAAAAAAAAAAAAAAAAATTACAACGTACTTAGAAATACGATACTTAATACCGATGTTTATAATGCCGATAAAATGTCTTATTTCAACTTATATCGTAATACACTTATAACAACACACTTTCAATCGTAATACTTTGCGACATTTTACTGCGTATTGACATATTTTATTCAGAGAAATATTTCAACTCGCTCGTTTTCAGAATTACAATATATTTATAAACGCTGTTTTATCGTTTAGGTTTTGTCTCGCGCAAAGCAAATTAATGCGACTTTAAATTTTTTGTAACTCACTGACTTGTGTTACCAACCAAAAGCAGGTTGGTTTTAGACGAACTTACTGGTCCTGAGCGTATCTGCATGACCCTTAAAAGAAACAAAACATTTCCTGATATTTTCCACAGAGTATCTTATACACGCTACGCTTGTGTTAATTATTTCACTGCTGTCGTGGAAATTAGATGCTGCAGAAGGAAAGTAAGAGACGAGCAGAAACACTTTTCCTTAAGTTTCTGCCTGAACGCGTCCATCAGTCACGTGACCTCTGAATAAAACATTGTCGGGTTAAGTGAACACAATTTGTCTGCATTCATGAGGCTATTGTTGGAAGAGTGTGTGTTTTGCATGTTGTATAGGGTGTTCAATTAGAACAAAAAAACCGAGCCTGACTTCTAGATCACTTTTTCGACGGGTCATGTATATTAATATATCGTGTGTGTGTGTGTGTGTGTGCGCGTGTGTGTTTGTGTGTGTGCGCGCGCGCGCCGCTCGCAAGTGTGTGTGTGTGTGTGTGTGTGTGTGTGTGTGTGTGTGTGTGTGTGTGTGTGTGTGCGTGCGCGTGTGCGTGTGTGTGTGTGTGCGCGCGCGTGCGTGTGCATGCCGCTCGAAAGTGTGTGTGCGCGCGCGACCGTGTGCACGTGTGTGTTTGTGTGTGTGTGTGTGTGTGTGTGCCACGCGCGTGCGTGTGCGTGTCGCTCGAAAGTGTGTGTAAGTGTGTGTGTGTGTGTGTGTGTGTTTGTGTGTGTGTGCGCGCGCGTGCGTGTGCGTGCCGCTCGCAAGTGTGTGAGTGTGTGTGTGTTTGTGTGTTTGTGTATTTAAGTATGCTCATTCCCAAATTTAATCAAATTTGATAAAAAAATTGGTAGTACCTGAAACAAGTTCGTCAACCAGCTAAATTCGCTCATTTCTAATCTTTAATCAATAAGTTATTCTCTTAAATTTGTTTTTCGAACGTCTTATTCACCACTGTAAAATTTATTTCTTAAACTTGGTAACAAAAAGCTGTCTACGGTTATTGAAACTGGAGGAAATTTATTAAATTTTTGAGACTTTAGTTGTTCAAATGGTACAATTACAGTTGCTAATTAATTCAATGTAAGGATTTTTTTGGGAAAATTAACCCTTTAATTAGAATTGCAGCACATAGATTAAAGCATATTTCTCTGAAGTGTTCCACATATAAACAAATTATATCGTTGCGTCATTTTAGTTTCCGGCGACTAATTGGCTTACGTCTAGAGCCAGTTGTAACAAAACCCTTTTTGTAACAGTTACATTTTCCTCGCCCTGTTTTCCTTCCTTTTCTCTGCCCCTAACGACATCGTGATATTGTTTTAGCTTCAATTTTCTTACGAAACGATTATAAAACTACGACAAAAATCTAAAGCCTTTTTATAAATGAACTATTACATTGTACAAATTACAATCGCCATTTTGGATATATAAATGGTGAAAACCCAAAGTATAAACATTGTCACATTTAATGACTTATAAATATCTGGTTCTTAAACTATCGACAATAACTATCGAAACCGATTTTCCTGAAACGTTTGGTCACACATGAAGAATCTTAACTAATTTGAAACAAAAGAAAGTTAAGGGTTGAGGGTAAATTGCATAAAAACGATGTCGTCACTGTTTATTTTTGGTCTCTTCGATATCTTCCCCAGCCGAAACGTATACCCTAATATTGAACGTAGACTAGCTGCACCTATTGAGAGGATTTAGACAACCATCGCAATACCCGAGTCTAACACACACTTACACTTGCAACATTACACTTACGACTTTAACACTTTACTCTCACACTTACATTTAGGGTGGCAAAGAAAACCACGGGCACTGTATCAAGTGGCTGCACATGGACAGGATAGGAATGTACCACGGAGGAATGTGTAGTTTATGCAAGAAGGAAGAGGAAACTGCAGACCATTTAATCTATGATTATGATCCCGCAGGGG
>CM040185.1:81188622-81196122 GCA_022606455.1 Callitettix versicolor | reverse complement strand
TTGTGTAAAACTCATACGCTTTTTGTGTCTGTTTAAAACAAAATGGCGCGCCCTGAATCTAAAATCTATAGCAGCCAGACGGATCGAGCAACTGTCAAGTTGTACGGTTAAAGTATCTAGAGTCAGGTGTAGTGGGTATTTAAGGTTTCGGCTCAATCTGATTTATTTTGCAGAAAAAAAAATACTACGCCTTACGAATAACAATAACTTGCTTTTAATAACAAAAACATCTCTCAAACGTAAAACGTAGTCTTAATTTACTTCGAAACAAAATTTTTTAAGTAAACTTTGAAATTAATCAAGTGAAATTTTTATTCTTACAAAATTGCGTAGCGTAGTATCGGTGCACAACTAGTATTGAATATCTGTAGAACAGCTTAAACGATTTAATGAAAATTTTGCCCTATATTCATTACCGTCCGTTAGTGTGTATTGCTGCGAGAGGTAAGTAGTCATATGATCATTGACATACTTCCCTCAATGCACGCTAATGGAATTATTTTATTGTTATCTTTGTTTGATAATTTTGGTAGTTGCACGAGTCAAAACGTTCCCGTAAGTGGCCAAAAAAATTTATTGAAAGTACGCATAATATTTTAACATTATTCTCCTTTACAAATACTCTCCTGCATGTATACACTTCTTTCACGTTCATACAATTGTTACAAACACTTCTGGAAGCCGTTTTTGGAAATGTCGTTTAGCTTCGTCGCATTTTCCATCACCTCCTGCGAATCAGCAAAACGATGTCCCTTTAGTGTCATTTTCAGTCGTGGAAACATGAAAATCGAGGTGTAAGTTCGGGAGAATAGGGAGGGTGTTCCAGAGTGGTAACATTGCTTGAGTGCGTATTGTTTCACCTCCAGAGATCGGATACGAAAGGACATTGTCGTACAACAAAACCAATCGTTACCTGCCCATTTTCAGGTCGTTTCTTCTAACTGCATCTTGTAGCCGTTTCAGGATCTCCTTCTACAGATCTTTCTTAACTGTCTTGCCTTCAGGAATAAATTAATATTGAATAAAGTCCTGGTATTAAAAAAAACACCTCCAGCATAACTTTATGCCAGTTTCTGTCCAAGCGAAATTTTTTTTTACTTGGTGATGTTTTTAATTTCCATTCAGCAGACTGACGCCTGAGGATCGTGAAAGAAACATCATACTTTTTATCACAGGCTTTTTTCCTGTTTCCAAGACTGAAAATGGACATCGTTTTGCTGATTCGCAAGAGAGAATGGAAAATGCGACGAAGTTGCTCTTTTAAGTTTTCCAAAAATGGCTTTCATGAGTGTGTCCAACACTGGAAGAATGAACGTGGAAGTGTGTACATGAAGGAGGAGTATTTTTAGGAGAGAATAAGGTTAAAATATTTTACTTAATTTTAATGACTTTTTATTAACCAATTCCTGGAACTTTTTGACCCTACCTTATTTGATTTATAATTAATTTTTGTACAGCTATTAGTTTATTCAAAAATTATAACAATTATTTTAAATGTTTCTTATGTCACGGGTAGCCGCCTCGGTGGCTACCCACCGAGTACGCTAAGTAGTTGGTAGCGTACTTGGCTTTCACCCAGAGGACCCGGGTTCGATTCCCGGCCAGGGCTTGGCATTTTCATACGCTATAAATCATCCCATCGTCTGCATTAGCCCAAGTGGTCACAATAGTCGGACGTTAAACACCAAAAACACAAAAACAATAAAATATATAAGTCAGGATCAGTGCACATTTCAGTGTCCACTTATTGAGTCTTCCTCAAACAGCTCATTCTATAGAATAATTATTATCTACTTCCACAAAAAAAAAAACTAAAAATACAAAAAAATTGTTCTTGACTTTTTTATAAAAAATTACTTTTTTTCAGTTATTTTCTCTTAACATTTTTAAATAGGCCTAGTTGTAGTTCTGAGATAGCTTACTGGAACGATTTGATGCTATCTTTCAACAAAACTGGTATTGTGTTATTATAAGCCTTTCCGGACATATGATTATATGAACATTTTTCTAGTGAATTTCTATTGGAAAATGAACTATTATCATAAAACCCAGACCAGTGATCTTGAGATGAATGTCGATCCTGACATCTAGATCATTTTTTGAGCCGTCAAATTTTACATATTATAAATATGTGTATTTATGTGCGCGCGAGTGTGTGCGTGTGTGCATACGTGAGTGCACGCGTGTGTGTGTCTTTCACTACTTTCCACGCATTAAAGAAATACCCTGAACACAAAGGCTTATAATATATTATCACGTGTCTGCTTGTTTTGATTAAAACCACCGTATTGTTTGGTTATGTAGACGTGTATATTTGTAAATCCTAACGCAAACACAGCCCGCTACCAGGCAAGGATACGTTCACAAGAAGGACACGTTGAAGCTACGCGTTTTGTTTGTGTTAGCCTGAAGATGTCGATATTACATCGAAACACGTTGCGTAAATAAAGCGCTGCTTGTAGGCTTAGGGATTGAGTGCGTATATCGTGTAGTTATATTTTATTACATAAAGGGCGGTAGCGAAGGAAACTAGGTCAGGCAAATTATTTGCTCAGACTTTGAATTTATATATGTGTTTATATTATGAAAAAATCTAGCATTTATGATTAGAGGGACAAAATTTGTATTTCCTTTTAATACAAAGCACAGAAAAGTATGGTGATTGTAAAAATAACATAAGATATATAGAGAATCTTTTTGTGTTTAAAAAGTGGTGCATTTTAATTGAATATGTGTTTGTTTGTTTTTGTGTGTGTGTCTGTGTGTGTGTGTGTGTGTGTGTGTGTGTGTGTGTGTGTGTGTGTGTGTATGTATGTATGTATGTATGTATGTATGCGCGCGCGTGTGTATGTATGTGTGTATGTATGTGTGTATGCGTATGTATGTATGTATGTATGTATGTATACGCGTATGTATGCGTGTATGCATGTATGTATATATGTATGTATGTATGTGTGTGTATGTGTGTATGTGTATGTATGTGTGTGTGTGTGTGTGTGTGTGTGTGTGTGTGTGTGTGTGTGTGTGTGTGTGTGTGTGTGTGTGTGTGTGTGTGTGTTTGACGTTGAAATAGTTCATATATATATATATATATATATATATATATATATATATATATATATATATATATATATATAATACTAAGTTCAATTCATAATTTTAGTCCTATTTAATTCAAACCGAAAACAAAAATCAGCTGTTAGTATCTTGGACAAGTTCGTTAACATACAGAATTCGATCAACAGCTTCAAAGCGGCGGTCATTTCAATTCTTTAAAAATGCATATATTTTTATGCACACACAAACACACACACACACACACACACACACACACACACACACACACACACACACACACACACACACACACACACACACACACACATTCACTACTATAGCTTGGCCTAACTCTAAAGTATAAAGCGACCCAGTGTTGATTCAGTATATGACACCGACCTATGTTTACCCCCCCCCCCCAGTTTACCTTCGCCTTACCCATGCTTATATGGTTTTCATGCATATGGGAGAACCTCATTTCCTTAACTGCTTATGGAATCCGCATAAGTAAGAATGTAAAATAGAATGAGCAGAATCTCACTACACAACAACAGTTTAGCTAAATGGAGCAGAACGTTCGAAATTTGTTAAAGAAAAAAGAAAATCGGAAAGGAATTAGCAGGGCGAGCGTCTGCAAGCACTTTAATATGAAAGTGGGAAGTCACCAATGTGGAAGTTACCCATCTTAAATCCTCACCAAATCCTAGACTTCACGAAGAGACTAGGACTGTAGAAGAAAAAGGACACAAAAGATCTGTAAAGGTCGCTAGTGCAATAGTTATTCTACAAAATATTCATTAATTCGTTCGTTCGTTCGTTCATTCGTTCATCCATTCATCCATCCATCCATCCATCCATCCATCCATCCATCCATCCATCCATCCATCCATCCATCCATCCGTCCGTCCGTCCATCCGTCCATCCGTCCATCAATCCATTATTCCTTCCTTCCGTCCTTCCGTCCATCCGTCCTTCTGTCCATCCGTCCCTCCGTCCGTCCTTCCGTCCATCCGCACTTCTGTCCATCCATCCATCCATCCATCCATCCATTCGTCCGTCCGTCCGTCCGTCCATCCGTCCATCCATCCATCAATCCATTATTCCTTCCTTCCGTCCGTCCATCCGTCCTTCCGTCCATTCGTCCTTCTGTCCATCCGTCCCTCCGTCCGTCCTTCCGTCCATCCGTCCATCCGTCCATCCATCCATCAATCCATTATTCCTTCCTTCCGTCCGTCCATCCGTCCTTCTGTCCATCCATCCATCCATCCATCCATCCATCCATCCATCCATCCATCCATCCATCCATCTATCCGTCCGTCCTTCCGTCCATCCGTCCTTCCGTCCATCCGTCCTTCTGTCCATCCGTCCCTCCGTCCGTCCTTCCGTCCATCCATCCATCCATTCATTCACCTGTTTTAAATACATGGTATAAATAATACGCATTTTATACGCCACTAGTATAAAATTATAAATTGCTTTGTTTTACCACCTGACTGTGATGAAGGGAAAGTAAACAGACGAAACGTCCGAAATTCAAAATAAAACTTTTCTACTGTCGGATAACATCACAGCTTGGATTAGTTTAAAGGTTTTTTTTTGTAACAAAGAAACCA
The DNA here is from genome assembly GCA_022606455.1 of Callitettix versicolor. NCBI lineage: Eukaryota > Metazoa > Arthropoda > Insecta > Hemiptera > Cercopidae > Callitettix > Callitettix versicolor. Next base: position 81,191,452 of record CM040185.1, on the reverse strand, counting down.
ATACAACTGCAAGCTAAATTTAATCTCTTTTACAAACGAGTTTTGAATAAATGGTTTACAAAACTATTTTTACAAGAAATTTCATTTATCATTTATAGATTAAAAAGGTATCCATGGAAATAAAAAAGGGGATGAAAATACAGTACAGATTAATTCAGTTAGAAATAATAAATTTTTGAAAGAATCTGCTCTCTTATTAAACGAAACGACCATATCTGTAAATATATAAATAATAAGTTAAATGTTATGTAAAAGATATTTATTCAAGCTTGCAAGCGTAAAATTGCACTGCCTTATTTGCAGATTGCAATGAAGAAGAAGTGTGTGCAACGGAAAACTAAATTGCAACTCTTTTATAAACAAGCTTTGTGGGAAATGACTTTTAAAACTACTTTTATGATTATTTGCTGTTATAATCGATTCGACTTTAAAATGATTGCTTTTGGTGGCCCCTGGTAAACAATCACAGAATTTACTGCTCAACCTGTCTGTCGGTTAACTCTTAGTGCAGTAGACTGATTGCCTCACTGACTAGCTCATTCAGCAAGAGGTCATTGAAGTCCTGGAAACCAAACACCCTTCTCCTCTCGCTAGCAATAACCGTAAAATCGTAGACGAAAAATTTCTCATGCTTCCTGCTTATCTTACACGCTTTCTTCGTGGCAAATTCCTGCCCTGTTCAAATACGCCTTCAAACCACAGAGCACCGTAATGAATCTTATGGGTTTCCATCTAGAGAAAGTCCCGTACTGCTCTCATTCATCTACTTGACACACACAAACACACACACACACACACACAAAAATCATAGTTAAGAAATTGTCAAAAGGGATGTTTTAATAACCCTACTGTCTCCCGAAGCCGACCTAGAGGAACTTTCAAAAACTAGCTGAAAACCTTCCAAAGTTGCAACGTTTTCAATGCGAGGCTTGCAAAGGATCCAAACGCTTGCGGTTCCCAAGACATTATTACTGAAACTGGAAGCGTTTTGGTACCACCATGAAGACATTCACTGAGCAATCCTGGCTTTTACAAATCTGTAAAAATTGGCGTTGTTTCTTCCATTACAATTATAAAGAACTGTGTTTCTTTTTAAGGTTGTGTATTTATTATCTAATGCTTTGTTATACTTACACCAGTTGTCAGGTCCTTCTGGACAGAGACTATTAGTTGGTTTGTCATTAGAAGAGATATGAAAGTACTCAGTCCAAACTTCCTTCTGTACTTGTTCCAAGATACCCACTGTTCTGTTTATGGCTAGTATATAGGATGTTTCATATTATACTGCAAATAATTACTACTTACTCTCACTGACGGATTAATGCGATTTTTTTGGTGGGGGTTGTGGTTTGTTGGACGATTCAACTTATAGAAGGGTGAATTTTAAAAAAAAATGCATTTAAAAACTAGCACTGTTAAGCTATTTTGAGACTTAAAACAGACATAAAATAAGTGTAAAAATTTACTCCGTTAAAAAAAAACCACTAAATTTTTTAGAGTCCTATTTTATAATTCCTATTATTACTTACAATGCCACTTATTTTGAAACGAAATTTGAACTAAATTAAACATGTTTTTTCTTCTTTCCACTGTTTCCAATATTTCTATCCGTAATATTTCCTGTATATCCGCAGTTATTCCCGTTTACTCTTATTGTTAACGCTGATCCCTCGTCCTCATTCATCAGTTTTAGAGTCGCGAAAGAACAGTCTGTTGTTGCAGTTAACGCAGGAAGAGAAGAGAGAACCAGCAATAAATATCTGATCACTCACTCAGCATTAGCGTTACGAAGTGCACAAACGTGCACATATACAAACGGACAAAACTTGATGTACATACAAAGTTGACAGAAATAATGTGACAAGTTTCGGACTCATCATTGGTCTTAAATGCCTCTCTGATCTATTTCTTCGAAGCTACGCACATACATCCATTTTATGGAAGTAAAATAGGATCGTTTACATTTTTTATTATATTTCTTTTGTCTCGGGAGGGGCAGATCTTCGTCTTCTTTTTAATCCGACCTTGCTTACCCTGTTAAATTCCATCACTGCCCAAATAATTAAGATTATTTACTAGAGGAAGGGCTAGTTCAACCCCAAGCACTGCGATCGACTGACCTATTGTGCAACTTACCTCTTAAAATACCTAATTCAGCAGATTGGTGCCCCTAATAAGTTCCAACAACCCACTGACTATCTCACTCTGCTGAAGATTCCTAGGGTCTTAGAAACCAAAAACTCCTAGCCTCCTGCTAGCAAGAGCCTCGCAATCATGTGACCTGCAGTTTCCTTCTCCTTCCTGCACAATCTACACACGGTTTCTCCGTAGTATACACCTAACCTGTTCATGCGTGCCCTCAGACCACAGTGCCCTGTTATGAGCCTCATGATCCTCCTGAGTTGTGCTCTGCCCAGGACATCTGCTGCCCCTTTGATTCCTCCAGAAGGCCCAACACAATAGGTAGCCTATTAGAAATTTGACATGCATGCGTTTGTAAAACATGTCATAATTTTGAAATAACTGATCAGATTTAATTGAATTAATTCCAATGAACTAGGGTATTGAAAAAAGCTTAAAAACAAAAAAAAAGTTTTTTTAGTCGATTTTTTTGTTCGACTAAGGGGGTGACCTTACACTGAAAATAAAAAAATTAACATTGACCACCTCTTTGGGTCAAGCTGTTACCAAGTAAAATAGGATCTTTTACATTTTGTATTTTATTTCTTCTGTCTCGGTAGGGGCACATCTTCGTCTTCTCCTTCAATCCGTCCTTGTTTACTCTGTTAAATACCATCACTGCCCAACACAATACGGAGCCTATTAGAAT
>CM040185.1:81168622-81186122 GCA_022606455.1 Callitettix versicolor | reverse complement strand
GCATGCGAAATACCTACTTCGTAACGTTCAACAATGAATTATACAATTTTGTTTTATAAAAATGGCTGCTAGATAGAAAACTATGAAGTTTAAAGTTCATGTTTATACTATGGTACCAGTATCATCTTAATCTTAAACATTCCTGAAAGTGTGTGTTTGTTTATTTATTTGTTTGTTTGCTTGTTTGTTATTTAATCACGCTTTAACTACTGAACCAATTGAGATGAAATTTGGTATGAACATGGTTTAGGTACCTTAGATAAAAATAGGTAACTATTCCTGTTTTGAAAAACGCCGTTAAACTACTTACCCAACCCAACATGATTATTTAGTATTTAGTTTTGTGACAAGTGTTAACTGTACAACAGTGACGTTTTATACGTTTAATTATAGGCCTATATTGGTAAATGTAAATAATAAATATTTTAAAATTATTTTAAACGCCATTATACTACTTACCCAGTCCAAGGTAATTATTTAGTATTTAGTTTTTTTGACATGTGTTAACTGTACAACACTGAAATTTTATATGTTTATTATAGGCCTATATTGGTAGGTGTGAATAATAAATATTTAAATTATTTTAAACGCCATCATACTACTTACCCAATCCAACTTAATTATTTAGTATTTAGTTTTGTGACAAGTTTTAATTGTATAACAGTAAAGTTGTATACGTTTATTATATATTGGTAGGTGTAATTAAAAAATGTTTAAATTATTTTAAACGCCATCATACTACTTACCCAATCAAACTTAATTAATTAGTATTCAAGAGTTAATTGTATAACAGTAACGTTTTATACTTTTATTTTATACTGGTAGGTGTGAATAATAAATGTTTAAATTATTTTAAACGCCATCATACTACTTACCCAATCAAACTTAATTAATTAGTATTCAAGAGTTAATTGTATAACAGTAACGTTTTATACTTTTATTGTATACTGGTAGGTGTGAATAATAAATGTTTAAATTATTTTAAACGCCATAATACTACTTACCCAGTCCGACTTAATTATTTAGTATTCAAGTGATAATTGTATAACAGTGACATATACGTTTGTTATGTAGGCCTATGGATAGGTGTGCATAATAATTGTTTAAATTATTTTAAACGCCATCTTACCCAGTCCAACTTAATTATTAAGTATTTAGTTTTTTGAGAAGTGTTAATTGTATAATAGTGACTGTATAATTTTAATAATATTGTATTTCATTAAAATATAACGGAACCCTGTTCTAGAGTGTCGAGTAGCAAAAATCTCTATGTCTTGGCCGAAAACCATAAATCGTATAATATTGTATACAGAAATATATTAAATTGAAATGAAGCTATTCTGATTTTTAAAATCTACTAGAAATTTTATTACCTACATTATAATTGCAGGTGTAACAGCTAGTACTACCACAATAATGCAATACCATATACTATATTCCATAGGTCAATACAACACCAATTACCAGTACTATGTTATTTTATATCATTGGGGAACATGTGTTGATTAGGTCTACATCGTTTTGGGAAATTGTTTAGAAATAATATATACGGGTGTCCCAAAAAAATACGCGTTTTTCATTTTCTATTAATTGCTTATTCTTAAACCGTTTTTGTAGAAATATTACTTACTGTTTAATAAAGTTACCAAAGAATGTAGTATGAAATTTTCAACGTACTTGTTTTTATAGAAACAGAATGATGACAAAAAACCAGCATCTATGACTCTCTACTTTCACACTTTTACTTACTTAATTAAAGCGATTGTTGAACAGCTGTTTGATGCATATCAAATCAAAACAGGAACTTATAACCTAATTCTTTTTAGTACAAAATTTCAGTACCAAAATGGTTTTTATTCGAGGAAAAGTAAAGTGTAGGCGGTTGTTTTCAGTAACTTGCAAAGTCAACTAGACAATTTCGGGATGATTATCCATTCGTTAATCCACCAATCAATCACTCGATAATTAAGTGGAAATATTTATTGTTGGAAACGTGAAACGTGTTGAAAAAGTACACTCGATCCCCTCCATATAAGGACGAGAACTGATATGAGCTTTTCAGTTCTCTAGGTAAACCAAAATCAATCACTTAAAGAATTAGAGCATGAACGAGGCCGGTTCTGATAGCACACTCGTATTGTTTTTAGACGAGTCGAGCTTCTACCGCAGTGATACTGTATACACAACTGTAATTAATTACCACAACACCAGAAACACTCACGATGGTAAACAGAAACTTCTTAAATCAAAAGGAATGGTGTGACTTCTAACGGTGCGCTGGCTTCAGACATTTCTGACAGCGCTAACCTGGCAATAGGTATGGACAAGTTTCAAGTCAACAACATTATTCTCAGCAAGATGGTGCTTTACCCCAAAATGCAAATTCAGTCAGTCACTAAATTAAAGGGCGTTGATTGGTTATGAAGTCAGTTTTTGGATTGGCTATCGCTGTTTCCTGATTTAACTCTGTGTGACTTAATAAAGAAGCAAGTGTAAACCTACAATTTCAAAAATGATGACGATTTGAAGAGCGATAAAGAAGAGAATTATAGAAGTGTTCTGTTATTATTTTTAGCCATCTCAGTACAGAATATGAATATTCTGTTATTCTTGGGATCCAACAGAATAATATTCTGTTATTCTTGGGACTAATTCTTTTCAAATGCTAATCATTTGTTATTCGGAAGACCCTCAATGCCCTGTATTTGGGAAACCGAGTTATCCTTCACTGAGTTCCAGGGATAAGAGGTTGAGGGTAATGCGAAGGAAGATCAACTGGCTGGACAGGGATCTCAATCTGATTTCATCGAACCCGACTCGGCTTTAAGGATCTCTCTATTGTTGGCCAGGTCTGATATCAGTGAGTGAATTATCAAGAAACACAGGGTCAGATCGGATAATCTTCGTGAGCATTCCCATAGAAATCATATTTTGGGTGAGTTTTCCCATAGAGGACTTAGAAGGGCGGCAGATGTCTGGGGCAGAGCACAACTCAGGAAAATCATGAGGGTGCACATGAACAGGATAAGTATGTATTATGGAGAAATCTTATGTTGGTTATGCAGCAAAGTAGAGGAATTTGTGATTTATCATTATAAAGCTCTTGCTAGAAGGACGCTACTGGTTTTGGTTTCCAAGTCCCTAGAGATTCCAGTCTCTAGTCAGTAGATTATTGGAACTAATTAAGGTCACCAATCTGCTGAACTAGTACCTATTACTTAAGAGGTTTAATTGCACAATACGTTCGTCGATTGCAGTACCTTGGGGGGTTGTATAATCACTTCTTTTAGTACATAATTTAATCTAGGCATTGCTATCTATGTGTCGTTATTGATTGGTTTTAGTTTTAATACATTATTTTTTTAATCTTATTTACGTTATTTTAAAAAACCTTGGGGTTGAATTCATCATTGGCGCTCATTTCTCGATCCCAATCTGGGTTTTACCACGATAGCCTTTCCGGGAGTTAATTTTTAAACGGAAATACGATAAATTTAGAGTACTTGTCTAATGATAAATACGAATTGCAATTTGTATTAAAGTCTTCAGCTTTGGAGTTGTACGAAAAGGACCAAAGGAAAGTTCTTCGAGCGATAGTAGAAGCTCTGTGGTATATGAGAAATGAAGACATTCATATAGACCATGTAGTACCTCTAGTCGAAGAGGAAGTTAAAGCTTTGTAAATTCAGTCGCATAGGCTCTATGTTCATGTTAATCCAACAGTTAGGCGGCTGCTGTATAATGAAGAGCAGACGACCCTTGCTTGACCTTGCACATTGAAGTGTAAAGTTCACAGACTTGTTTATGAAAAACAGCAACTGCAGCATTACACTATTTTTAAATATAAACTATTAGATATAAGAACTTATTATTACTTAGTTGTGTTAATAATACAGATATTTTTAAAAACAATAGTTTATAGTTTGTTTATCAAATTAAGTTTGTGTCAAAATTTTTTCTCAAAAGTAACAAAACTACACTTCGACAGTTTTGTTTTGGTTGCCGCCTGTAAACACCAATCGGTTTAAATTGTTACGAATATTTTCGGTAACTTCTTTTTATATTCTTCTTCTTTTCTGCTAGGATTATTATCACTGTATTCAGTATAATGATCTGTCTTCTCTAGCTTCGTCAATTCTACTTTCGTTGCCGCATTTCGGAGAACCTCCATTTTCAAAACCTATATCTATACAGGTCACCAATATTATGGCCCGTCCTATTTATAATTTTTTATTTCCACCTCGTACCCCTCCTCTATTCAACACGTGTACATTAAATTTGACGTGCTCGCTTCTGATTGGCTCTTCAAAATCATACGGTTTCGCTCGCTTCTGATTGGCTCCTTTTAACCTTTCTCTTCAATGGTCGTCCCTTCTGTTAATTTTTAATTTTAAAAACAATTTTGAGATTTTTTTTTAATTTTTTAAAAATTAACAGGAGGGACGACCGTTGAAGAGAAAGTTTGAAAGGAGTCAATCAGAAGCGAGCGAAACCGTATGATTTTGAAGAGCCAATCAGAAGCGAGCACGTCAAGTTACACGTGTTGAATAGAGAAGGGGTACGAGGTGGAGATAGAAAATTGTAAATAGGACGGGCCATAATATTGGTGACCAGTATATATAGGCTATAGTTTTTGAAGATGGAGGTTCTCCGAAACGCGTCAACCAAAGTAGAATTGACGAAGCTAGGGAAGGCAGATAGTTATACTGAACACAGTGATTTTCGGTAAAATTTGTAAAGAGAAGTGCACGTCAAAAAAAAAAGAAAGAAGAATATACAAAATATTCAAGAATATACAAGGTATATAATATATAAGAATGCGTTAGCAGTTTAGAAGGCATTCAGAGTTATCACTGTATAATACAATTCACCTTTAGGGCTGTGCTAAGAAGTGTAACATCAAGGTCTTTCAGTATAAAGCCCTTAGGAATCTAGTGAGGGCTCCATGGTACATCAGAAATAACATCACTGCTTTAAAGATTAGACAGTTGCCAATGTAATTCAAAGATTTGCCGTGAAGCACAAGAAACTCTTACACCAGCACGTGAACCTAGAAGTTGTTCGATTAGCGCTCTGGTGAGACTGCTAAGAAGAGTCAAGCCGTGTGATCTGGTTTTGTAAGTAAAGGAAAAATGTCAGTTGTAACCACGTGAGCTAGTTGCATAGTCTGTTCAGTAGTCAGCAGTGGAAGTTTACCGACAAAAGTGAATTGGTTAGGGAAAGTTGCTTTGTAACTGTAAAATTAGCATTGAGGAAGAAAGTAATTAATATAAAATGAAAAGCTTGCAACTGTTTGCGAGACATCCTGTATATGTGCTACAAAAAAGACTTTTTATTTCTATTATTAGCGAGCTGTTGACGTTTATAATAATTTAATAAAAGAGAAGTTGGGATTGGACAAAACAATTTAGTTAATAGCTTCCGTTTTAGTAGGGCTGCAAATGTGGTTCCAGCAAAACAGTTCCCTTTCTTGTGCTACGTTTAATTCACCCGGCACTTAAACAGGAATCAAGGAGCGAAGAAGGGGTGCAAAAAGTGAAATCTCCGAAGCTTCGTAGGATCGGTTGTTTTGTCATTAGATATTCCACTCACAACCAGTAAAACTGTTCTTCTGAAATCGACAATAGATTAATCTATTACCGTTATTAGCGAATAGCCGTTAGTATATGAGTTGTCTGATCTATGATCACAGCTGGGTATGTACACAGTCAAGAGACTTTGATATGAACACCTTCAAAACACGTTAACACGATCGTGTTTACAATTCTGTTCTGACTTGATCCAAACTTAGAAGGAGAATCGAAAAAGTTCACCCATACAAAATCCTGCATGCGTAGATAAGGCTAGATTACAACTGGAGGTTGCCTGGTATCCAGAGCCTGCATACTTAAAGCTAACTCCTACTTGGGCTTATGCTATTCCGTATTGGGAAGTGAAAAGGTTGGTGGGCTTATTCTAACTTTTTCTCCGACGGATCGAAGATGGAAGTGGAACGTATTCGATGCAGTAGCTTATCTTCTATCAGGATCATAATGCAGTGCCATCCGCTGTCCAGAATACAGTACTCGAACACGAAGTTTTGTAAAAGAATATCAATAAATTAAATCGATTTGTAGATTGCGGTAACATAACGTACTTCACCTTAATAATTTCTTTTATTTATACTTTTTAGAAAACATGATTTCGCAAACATAATATGTGCGTTCAAAACAGCAAAAACATACATTTTGAATTACTTTTAAAATACGAAAATTAACAATGATTACCTGCTGCGTTGTTGGGTTCAAGCCATTACCAAAATATATTTTGTACCAAATTTTAATCAAATCATTTCAAAACTCAAAAAACCCAAACACACACACACACACACACACATATTTTTAAATGTTTGTGTTTCTACATGTGTGAGTGTTTGTGTCAGCAGTCTAGCAAACATAAAATTAATTAGTTTCATTTTTAGAAAACTCGGTTCGAGTACCGAGCTTGGACTAGTGTGTTACACTACAAAATTTGTACAACAGTTTCAAAATGGCGAGTATTTAAAATCGTAAAGGAATTATAAGTGTACACCTTACATCTATCTGAAAAATATGATTTCAATATAGTAGTTGGCATTAAAATTTGTATTAATAGAAATTACAATGTTTAAATTAGTTTGCAAGTACGATATTCAATCTGATGGCATTTTGGTTTTATTTTTGCCCATTTGTCTGGGATTTTACTCAGGTTCCACCAGCCACCGACACCAGTTTTACAGAGAAAAAACTGTGCGAGTGAGAGGTTGAGTCCCTACTCTCTCACCACAGCTACCTCCTTTTCCTTCACAATCGCTATGTAGTAACAGTTTGTAAATTCAGAGTAGTAGAATCTGTGTCACTGAACTGTTGGAGGGAGCTGGAGGGGAAGTCTCCTACATGCGCGAGAAATTCTCTTTAATTTACGCGTGTGTTGTTTAATTTACGGTAATACCACAGGATGTGGACATGTCCGGTGATGACAGAGACTGAGGAGGCCTCAGGGATCTCCTGTTGTACTCGACAAGTGTATTAGTCAGTGCAGGATCTGGTCTTGAAATAAGACGTTCTTAATCGATGACTAGGGAATTGCGTCAAACCTCCATCTGTTAACGTCTTTTCCCTAATCTACTTCCTTATCGTACTTCTCGCCACTGAGACTGATCCCGCACGCAAGTTCCGGCACCGTCAGATCCGCTCCTTCGTCACGCAATACCCAGGTATTCTTCGTAAGAGGTCCGTGTTAACAGTTGACAGAAACGCAGAAGGAGCTGCGAGTAGTGTTCATTTTTGTATTTCCAATGTAATTTGAAATTTGCATGTGATATTTTATGCCGATTTTGTTCAAACTTAAGCAAAAGAATTGATTTTGGTATTAGCTATGATAAGTTAGTTAGCCAGAAAATCTGTTACACTCCTGTAGGATCCTATAAAAGAACCTTATTAAATGTTTTAGAATAAAATATTTTTCAATGATGGAGATAAATATATAAATATATATTGGAATACAAGTGTTGGAAAAAGGAAGGTGCCAATAGCTAGGCGTTATATAAATATGCATAGTGACGATGACAGTAAAGCTGTTTTCGACTCAAAGGATTATATTTGGAAGTCTCTTAGAGTTTTGTAAGTTTTGATAATGTAGAATTTCACCTAACCCAGGGTTACAAATAGCTTTATCTTCTTCTCACACTGCAAGAATGTAAACGTTTTTTTACGATCTATTAAAAACTGTTCAGTTTCTATTAAACTTACACATTCTGCATGTGTTCAATATAACATGAGCAAAGTATGAAGTTAAACAACCACATTCTTGAAATAACGACCGAAAGAACGCGTTTGTAACGTCAACATTAAACAATATACTGAGACTTGGATGACGTAAAAGTGCTTCAGGTGCATTTGGTTAAAGCTTAGTGTTTTAGATATTACAGAAATACTCTCATATTTGCTTTACAAGAAGATTAGTTTCAGAATGTATCGATAAAATCGAGATATCGGCCTATTAACTCAAAATCACTCTGCTTCAACTCGATCGATCGGCATTTATGTGTTTATGAAGTGTTCGCCAAACTCATTGATCCATTGTTTTGAAGGCACCCTGTACAAAGCCCGAAAAAAGTACGTGTAAGATTTTTACAATTCAGTTTCGTTCCAAGATGGCGGCCTTTGATTTTAATATGACGAGTATACTTGCTGGTTATTTCCTGTAATACTGGCTGTACTGCAATACCTATCGTAATTTTCGAAGCTTCCTGAGGAAAGAGCATGATTTTTGCAATAAAGTTGGTCCAGTAATATTTTCCCATGTATTAGGGTTACCGATTAAATTGGCTTAACTTAAATGACTTTGTTTAAGAAGAAAACAGGGTTAGTTTTTTTATTATTGAAATTCCGTATTACGAAAAAAACAATAGCGTGTTCTATGCACTACGACGATTTTGGCATTAAAGTCTCTCAGATTACAACAAACCTTAAGAGTATTATGTTATCTCAGTATACCATTAACCTTAAATGAAGGTATTTATAATTGGATAACTTAATGTAATCACTCACTGAGATATCAAAATACACAGCCCCAGCTTTGGGGCGCTAAAAGACGCTTTGGAAATCTTACACTTTAATGAAGAATAATTAACTTGTTCCTTGCCTTTAACGCTATATATTTATACAAAAATAATGAAGTTCAAGGTAAATCCAATATAGAAAGACCTTGCTAATGTCAATGCTATTAGCGCTGTTAGAATACTATTGTGTATTTAAAAAGAATAATAAATATTGAAAATTTAAATTTTTGATTCCAATGACATTTTTGATACAATAAAAATTTTAAATGACAATAAACAATTAGTAAACATTGCACGCAGCTGTCTCGCTGACGTGACAGAAGCGTGCTTCAAAAAGTATTTTTATCTATCTTACCTTCTTTCAAATTCTGATTTCACCATCGTATTCAGCATTAAAATACGTACATCTAAACTTTCAAATTACATTTAAAATACGAAAATGAACCTTTATCGCCGTCAAAGTATTAATTTCAACGGATTTTGAAAATTCTAAACGTTAATTTGTACAGTTTTTAAACTTGGTTGCGATGGTGAAATTGAAATTTTTAAGAAAATATTAAGACGCAATTAATGAATTTATTCAAATTTGAAATGGTCGCCCTTTTGAAGCTGTCGTTGGTTAACAAGTTTGTCGAAGCTATTGTCGTAGTCGATTTTTGTGCCAAGTATGAATCGAATGGAATCGAAATTGCGAACGTTATCATGGTAAAACACACACACACACACACACACACATACACACACACACACACACACACACACACTGAATTTCTCTCACACAGATTCTCACTGGGCAAGGTTGCTTCCGAGCTTACTAGTTCCGTTTCAGGCTGGAAACAGACTCGGCTTGTCCCATTTGTCTTCCAGCAGTGGAGGAAGATGCGACGCATGTGTTTTTCGGTGTCGGAGATTCGACGAGGAATGGATGAGGCTGCAAACATATCTGCGAGGCAGCATTGCACCGGAAAGTCTGGTTGCGACAATGATGGCTTCAGAGGGCCATTGCGGGATTCGCTGCAGTGGTCATGAAGAGGTTGAGGGCTGAGGATCGAGAAAGGAGAGCCAACGCTGTAGAAGAGTAGGTGGTCAGCCAGTCCACCTTCCCACGAAGTAATGCCTGGCGGCGGTTCCTTAGGGGAGGGTTCCTTAAAGAAGAGGAATGCTTTTGGTGGTTTTTTTAGTGGGTAACAATATATCTTAAATTGAGTTTGAACTTAATTTGAATCCCACACTCTGGGGTAGTGCGTACCCTACCCCAGGTAGTCTATAAAAGATTGTTTCTACCTTTTTTTGACATCTCAAAAAAAAAACACACGCACACGCGCGCGCGCGCGCGCGCACACACACACACACACACACACACACACACACACACACACACACACCTACACAGATACACTTGTTTCTAGGAAAAATAGGAAGTGCATTGTGTCATGTTTATTTAATTTTATCACTTAAAATTGGCTACATATTGGCTAAAACTAAAAAACGTAAAAAAGAATTTTAATATTTTTTTTCAGTTTGCGAAAACTTTTTGGTTTCTCAAAGAGCAAAGTTTCGTCAGAAAGGAAGTTGAAGAAAACCGAATTTTGCAAGTTTCATCATGTTTGTTTAGCTTTAAATATTGTTTGAGTGGCGGTTGATATCGGTCGATTTCTCCTTTTCTGTGGTTGTTCCGGACTGACATTTGTTTGCCATTTAATCGTAAATTTTAATCCAGTTAACCTATTTTCGTTATTATACAGTGACAGCAAATTATGTTTAATTAAATTAGTTTTTTTTAAAAAATCTAAATTACAAAATTACGATATGAGATGACGAGATTGATTGTTGAAACTAGACAACAATGGGAGCTCAGTGTTGCCAGTTCGTGCGATACAGCGAGTGATTCCCGACCTTTCCTAGCTTTATCAATTTCATACGTGGCAACAGCGCAAATTCTGCCAGCCGCATGATTTGGTGCTGGCTACTTTAGACTCGCGACTATAAAATGTGTTCGACAACTTCTAACATCGCTACAAAAACCAATTTTCAACAAGTAAAATTTCAACATGTTCTGTCAATTAATTTGTGATTTAAACATACTAGAAGTAGAGCTACCGTTATAAAAAACATGCCCCGATATCAGAGGTCGAAGTCTAGGACTATTTGCAGCTGCGAACACTGCAAGCTGGGGGCGGAGACTTTTGAGAAAATAGTACTATTGTCAATTTAACTGTAGTTGAACACTTTGCCGCAAGATGACACCAGCAGCGAGCGCTCACATATTTCTCATAAAAGTTATCATTCTAGTACGTTTATATTCAATCATTTAGTCATTAGCGTTGTGAAAAAATCACATAGAAGAGCCATCCAAATAAAAATTAATTGTTGGTCTGTAAGAGGAGGGTGTCACTGTCTAAACAATATAGGAACTGAGTTACACAACCTAGTTCCACCTACTGATACCTAAACAACCACGTTAAGAATCCCCCATACTTATTTCTCGGCTTGGAAAGAGCTTATGTTTGCGAAACCTAGTTCACTACCGTAAACCAATTAATTCCGATTGTTGCGCAGTGCACGCGTATCTCGTGCATTCCTAGATTAATACATTCCTGCCGGCACACCACCTCGCATCTCCCGTACACAATATCTTCATTCTAATTTGGAGCGTCTTTTATTTAGTTTTAACAATGTAATTCTGAGAAATTATTGTTCCTGCCATAATTTCGAGTTTTTTTTTTTTTTAACGTCCGACTATTGTGCACACTTGGACTAATGCAGACGATGGGATGATTTATAGCGTATGAAAATGCCAAGCCCTCGCCGGGAATCGAACCCGGGTCCTCGGGGTGAAAGCCCTATCCACTAGGCCACCGAGGCGGCTAAGTTCGAGTATAAATACAGGTCGAAATCATTATTCGGCAAAACATCGAGGAGGACCACTCACTACAGAAGAATTACACGCAGCCTACCAACACCCGGAACAAACCTACAAGATATCACAACTTGCTCGGGAGGATTTCAGTAGGGATCCGGCCAACTTAAACAAGAAGCGGATTTATTTCACAACTCCGATCCGGAAGAGTCCCTCGCCAGCCTGCGGTCGACCTGTTAAACGGCCGGACTACCATTTCTCCCGGAGACAAGGGCTACAAGTCAATCTGGGACGGATTAATGTACCAAAATCGCTAAATCTATTTCTCACTATAGCTGTACGTTCTGAATACAACTTTATAAAGTGAGCTTTAAGCAAGCACTAAGACCTTACGTCTTATGGTTTTATCATCGTACGTCAGCAGCCCGTAAGAAATGATGCCACTTCTGAGCCACTTAAGTAATTGGACAAATGAAATTGTTCGCGTTAAGGACATACTTCTACGTTAAATTGCAACATAAAGTCTGCCAGTTAAGCTGTTGTGTCCAGGATGTTGGCTTCTGTAAATGGTGAAATATTTGTTAAGGTTTAACCTTTGACCGTTGAAACTTTAAACCGGTTTTGTCTTAGAAAAGATCACACCGTTCCAACGGGCATGTCAGTACCTTAATTAATACGTCTTAATTAATACATCTTAATTAATACGTCTTAATTAATAGGTAAATTATTTAAAACATTGAATATTTTTTCTCAATCAGTTTTTTCGCAAACTAGTTCAAAGGACCTCGCCGTATAGTATACATACTACAGTACTATATACACCTGGCCACCACTTCACGACAGCGCTCCGGTTTTTACGAAAAAAAACTCGTAAATTTTTCCACCAATTTAGCCGATAACCGCAATATTAACTTTAACCAACTTTATTAGAAATTTTGTATCCTTTCTTTCAGGCACTTAAATCGAAGGCCGCCATCTTGAAACGGAAGCAAATGGAAAAAATCTGACACGTATGTAGTTTGGGTTTTATTAAAGATACTTTTACCGTGTTTGAAAACAATCGGTCAAAGCGTTTAGTCGAAAAAACAAGCAAGCTTCGTTAGGTCAGATGTGCTTTTCATGAAACTGTATAGTTCATTTCTTGACAAAATTTCCTTTCGCCAACTATCAACGAAATCCAAAAATATTGTTTTTTAAAATATTTAATTTAAAATTTGAACACTTGTAACGACGTTTCGGAACTAAATTTGAGATTGGTTAGCTTCCGAAGTGGGAATTTTGTGCGAAAAAAGAATTCATACGTTTTGTTTGTTTTTTTTTTTTTTTTTTTTTTTTTTTTTTTGGTTTTTAACGTTCGACTATTGTGCACACTTGGGCTAATGCAGACGATGGGATGATTTATAGCGTATGGAAATGCCAAGCCCTGGTCGGGAATCGAACCCGGGTCCTCAGTAAGAATTCATACGTTTTGACTGGTTAGTTTAACTTTATAAAAACTTTGAACATAAGAATTCTTTACCAAGCTTTTAAAATTTTAATTACGATCCGTAGGAAAAACTCAAAACTTGTAAGTTCGCTCGCGCACTGTCGGTTTATTGATAACGCATCTGTTACTCTCTTACGACGTGACTGATCACTATAAAATTTGACTAAACTTGTTTTTGTAGCGGGCCAAAACTAGACAAAATATAAGCGTTGTCGATAAAAAAATATTTAGTGATGGTTATGGAGCGCTTGGTAGACAAATATGAACCAGAACTGCTAAAACCAAGCTAGATTTTCTTTCTTTGCCACTGGGGCTTTCACAAGCAGTCCCTTAGCTACCCTAGGGGTTGTGTTCGGACTCTATACATTTTTATCAAGGCCTAAACTACATAAAATCTGAGTTATACAACCCAGTTACACTTACTGACACTAAAACATCCACGCTAAAAATCCTCGTACTTCTCTCCCGGCTTGAAAAGAGCCTTAGCCTGCGAAACCTAAATCACTGCCGTCAAACAAAACACTTCCGATGGGTTACAGTGCACACGTATACTACGCAAGACTAATACACTTCTGTCCAGACACTACTGCAGGCGCATCACATCGAATCTCCCGTGCACAAAAGTTCATACTGATTGGTGCGTTCTTTCTCTGGCTTTAACAATGGTGCCAGCCATAATTTCGAGAATTGTTGTTTGGTAGATCATTGAGGAGGACCGTCCACTACACAACTAAAAAATAGCTTACCAACACCCGGACAACACCACAACTTGCTCGGGAAGAAATAGGAGGGATCCGGCCAACAAACTGTCTTCTCAGTTTCTCTTCACCATTCCGAACCGGAAGAGTGCCTTGCCAGTTCGCTGCCGACCGAACTTCTTATATTTCTACCCCAGACTACAACAGGCAGAAGCGCTATCCACTTATAGTACTGAAAGTCTAGTATCTACTTAGCCCTATTTGAAGGTCAACTTTCGAGAGCTCAGTGGATCTAATATGACTCTAAATTTCGTGGGCATAGGATGTGTCCTTACAAGGACTTCTTATGTAGGTTTTCGCCCTCGCGAGGAATGCAAAGGAAGGAAAATTCAGTTTTAGTCCGTGGCTGCATTGTTCGGTAAACAGATGGCTCTATCATCGAGGGAAATTCAGGTTATGGTGAATCTCCTTGAATTGTTCTTAGCACAAGTGTAGGAAAAAGGAAGGTGCCAATAGCTAGCGTTGTATAAATATGCATGGTGATGATGACAGTCAAGCTTTTCTAGACTCAAAGTAAATCTCCATGCTTCTAAGCCTCGTTTAAGGCACAGGCTTCGGTTTGCCTTGAAAGTACTCTGGGGTACGACACTTCTAGACTGATGTATTACAAGGAACTTGAATTCGCATACCCCAATAACCTAATCTAAGCTATGAATCTTTATGAATAATCATTTTTTTTATTTTCCAATTTTTGCGAATTAATTAATGCGAAAAAAATGGTGTAAAATATTGTTTCGCAACATTTAAAAAAACTTTACCTGTAATTGTTTCCAAGCCTTTGAAAACTAAACACCGTTCAAACGGAACGTTTAAATTTATCAAAATCGTTTTGTTTATTCCATAAAGTGTTTTCTCTCAAACTTTATCATTTATAAAATACGGAACATTTCTTTTCTCTAAACGAAGTTACTCCTAAAGATAACGTCGTTTAGATTAAAAACTTTACCGGAATAAATCAAAAACTTTAATTTTAAATATCAGTCTCAACAATTTAATGTCAACGAATATATTATTCTTTAGTGCTCTCTAATTCTGAAAGTCCTTTATTGTTTTTCCGTTGAAACGGTTTAATTTAATCCTAAAGGAAAACAAACGTTTTGCTTCCAAAGGTGAAGACACTTGACCTACTTGCTTGGAAGCTTATTTAAAATTTACATTTCTTTTAAATTATTATTATTGTTTCTCTACGTACGGATGCATTATATCTATATGTATGAGGATATATCGAAATATATAAGTAACATGGTAGTGTTACAAAATTATATATTTACAATTATATACTACCAAATTATCGTAGTAGTATAATTTAATAATATAATAAATTGTTACTACACTCATATCGTAACTTTGCTTATTTGTGGGAACCATTGACCGGTCAAACATAAAAACGGTGAGTTAAATAAAATAGCATAGGCCTATAGTACCAGAACAGTAACGGGTGTTTTGTTGTAATTTTTAAAGCCAAAACTTTCATTTCAATGTAAAATTGTCGCAAAACTGACACTGCTTACTTGACAAGGTATTTCAAATCGGAAAATAAGTTTAGTCTCTAGCAATATGCGTACAACAAGTAAAAACAAAAAGACGACTGGAAGAGAATAATTGAATCAATTTTTGTTTTTATTAATCAGCGAAAAAAGAACCACGAGGTCTTATCTTCCACTTAACCCTGTGATAAAGCAAAACAAAAAAGACAATATTAAAAAATAAAACAAATTTACACCTGTATAATTACAAATAAAATTGTGAAGCAAGCATGAATCAAAGGTTTGTTTGGAAAGGGAAACTGCAATCTACATAATCTAAGACTGTGCGGTTGGCAAACGTTTTCGAAGAGGAAACTGCAGTCCACATAATCTAAGAATGTGAGGCTAGCAGGAGTCAAAGATTTGTTTGGAAGATGAAACAGCAGTCTACAATTATAAGACTGTGAGGCCACCAGGTGTCGAAGTTTTGTTTGGAATAGGAAACTGCAGTCCACATAATCTAAGAATGTGAGGCCAGCAGGAGTCAAAGGTTTGTTTGGAAGATGAAACAGCAGTCTACAAAATCTATAATTGTGAAGCCAGCAGGAGTCGAAAGCTTGTTTAGAAGAGGAAACTGCAGTCTACATAATATAAGATTGAGAGGAAAGCAGGCGTCAAAGGTTTGTTTGGAAGAGAGAACTGAAGTTCACATAATTTAAGATTGTGAGGCCAGCAGGAGTCAAAGATTTGTTTGGAAGATGAAACAGCAGTCTACAAAATCTATAATTGTGAAGCCAGCAGGAGTCGAAAGCTTGTTTAGAAGAGGAAACTGCAGTCTACATAATATAAGATTGAGAGGAAAGCAGGCGTCAAAGGTTTGTTTGGAAGAGGGAACTGAAGTTCACATAATTTAAGATTGTGAGGCCAGCAGGAGTCAAAGGTTTGTTTGGAAGATGAAACAGCAGTCTACAATTATAAGACTGTGAGGCCACCAGGTGTCGAAGGTTTGTTTAGAAGAGGATACTGCAGTTCACATAATCTAAGACTGTGATTCCAGCAGGAGTTGAAGGTTTGTTTCGAAAAGGAAACTGCAGTCCACATAATCTAAAATTGTGAGGAAAGCAGGCGTCAAAAGTTTGTTTCGAAGAGGAAATTTCAGTCCACATAATCTAAGACTGTGAGGCCAGCAGGAATCAAACGTTTGTTTGGAAGAGGAAACTGCAGTCCACATAACCTAAGATTGTGAGGAAATCAGACGTCAAAGGTTTGTTTCGAAGAGGAAATGGCAGTACACATAATCTAAGACTGTGAGGCCAGCAGAGTTGGAGGTTTGTGTGGAAGAAGAAACTGCATTCCTCATAATCTAAGTCTGTCAGACCAGCAGGAGTCGAAGGTTTATTTGGAAGGGGAAAATTTACGCCACAAAATTTATGATTGTGAGCTTTTTGTCTGCTGGATTCAAAAGCATGTTTGGCCTCCAGTACTCCGAGGACGTCCAAGCAGAATGAGCTGCAACTGATTGCTAAAACTCATTAAATGTAATAGACTACTGAACTAGAATCTAAGTGACTTAATTGTATAACAGTTTCTTTTATCACGGTGGTAGGCCATGAAAACCCATAACCTCAAACCTAATTTTAGTATTAAAATCTGTAACACGCTGAATATCCGTGCCGTTATCCATTTCGGAGATGGATACAAACCTTTTTGGATACATCAAACCTTTGAAAAGTAAAAATACGTAAAATACTAATGAGCATCTTCAATAAAAAATTAAAATTATTTGTTAAAATTAATTTTGAAACGATTTCTTTTATTTCCACATTTTAAAAATAAAAACATACTAATACAATTTTCTCTAGTTAATGAAATTTTCAAGTTTAACAATTTTTTGACGTAATAAGGTAGGGGCGTTTTATTAAAAAAAAGCAGCCAATATAAGGTAGGTATATAAGGTATATATTCTCACCTACGTGAGAAGTTTAATAAAAGTCTTACAAAGTTATTATTTTGAAGTGACGCGGTTTCAAGGGCTTTGAAAAACTTTGATTTTAATATTACATAATATATTTTTCGTAATTTTTTTTTTATAGGAAGTCAAAAGAATTTTGATGGTAAGTTTTAATTAATAAACAAAATGGGTCGAAAAACATTTTACATAATACATAATACATAATACATAATAATAAAAAAAACATAATACATAAACGTATAGTATTATTTCGACTAAGAGATTCCAAAAAAATGGTCATTCGATTTTGTTCAAATCGTATTCACAACATGGAAAACACAATTCAAATCAGTGTATCGCATTGGAAAAAAATTAATTTAGGTTTAATAATATATCAA
>CM040185.1:81021122-81163622 GCA_022606455.1 Callitettix versicolor | reverse complement strand
AGTGGCCATCATGGTAAGGCGACATTATGACCTTGAAATGAGCACCGATCTAATCACTACTTGATTGACCAAAAGTGTGTACCTTTTAGTACTCTTACTATCACAATTGTAGGACAATTTGATTCAAATTCGCGTAACAGTTTCAAAATGGCGATCTTTTCAAATTTTACAATCATAATTTTACATTTTTATTTTTCGAAATTTCGCTTCCATCACTTCAGCAAGCTTTGTACCGCGATTGTTAATCTTGAACGTTGCAGTAAATCTTTATTTTAAAATGTCAAAGATAAGTAGTCCAGACGCAAAGCTTGAAAACTTTAGCCTTCAAATAAAAGTACCACTTTAAGCGAAGATAAGCTTTGACATTTACGGAACCTAATGCCACAGTTCGAAACATGAAAGCGACCTCAACAAAGTTTTCTTAACTCGTGTTGTCGGAATTTATTAAAAGGTAATATAAAGTTTGTAGAAATTTGGCGCTACTTATCGGCTCAAGATTCAGGTGAATCGGATATTGGAATTTAAGGGTGAGGAGAAAAATGTTTAACGAAAATCAATTCGACCTATATTTATTGGAAAATTTTCGTTGAGAATAGAGGAACGGCTGTTATGGTAAAATTAGGTTTTGAAAATTACGAAATTGTACAAACCCAGGCACTGCGATCAACAGGCCTATTGTGCAACTAAGCATCTGATGTGTAGGTCAGCAGATTGGTGTCCGTAGTAAGTTCCAACAATCTACTGACTAGCTCATCCTGCTGGGGGTCCCTAGCGTCCTGGAAACCAAAAACCTTTCTACTAGGAAGAGCCTCACAATCATGAATCCTGCAATTTCCTCCTCTTTCCTGCATAACCTGTACACGGTTTCTTCCTAGTATATGCCTGTCCTGTAATGAGCCCCATGATATTCCAGAGTTGTGCTATGCGCAAGATGTCTTCCGCCTCTCTAAGTCCTCCATGAAACACCTTAATAGGCGCTTGCTATTGAAATGAATCCATGAAGGTCATCCAATTCTACCTGTTAATCCACCTATTAACAGCAGATCCGACCAACGACAGAGAAATCCCTAAAACCAGCTCGGGTCCATTAAATTCAAATGCAGATCCCAGTCCATCCAGTCGATTTGTCTCTTCATTACCCTCAACACCCTTATACACCGGAACCCAATGAAGAGTAACCCGGTTTTCCAAGGACAGATGCATTAAGTTTCGAATAACACTCGTAGACCAGCTTGGACCGAATTATAGGACCCGCAAATGCTTTGATTGCTGCCTGATTACCGGTAAAAATATGAATGCAAATCTTCGTTAATGAGTAGGAAACAGAGTTAAAGCAGCGGCCATTATGGTATGACCCAGATCCAAGATCTTGAAATGAGCGGCGATTAATCATTTTAAGGAGTTCTTTAAAAAAGGTGTGTGTGTGTGTGTGTGTGTGTGTGTGTGTGTGTGTGTTTACTACTCACCCAATCGTAATTTTAGTCCGATTTGATTTGAATTCGGCGCCAAAATATATATTGGTTATAGCTTGAACAAGTTAATTAGCAAACAAGTATCCCTTTCGACTAATTTAAAATTGTGGCTGTTTTAAATTAAAAACTTATTAACTTGTTTATCGTGAACATTTTGAAAAATCGAAGTCCACCACGTGATCAACGTTAAAATCTTCATAAATTAGAATTTAAAATTCCAAATTCAACTGAAAATTTAAGAAATGAATCTGACAATGGTCGGGTTTCAATTTAGAATTTCACAATTAAAATTATAGTTTATGCAGATTTTAATACTGATTATCGTTGTGAAAACAATTTTTTAAAAACGCTTAAGATCAGTTATACAGTTGATAATTCGCTTCCATCACGTCTGCGAAAAAGTTGAGTGCTGTAAAGATTTATTTTTAACTATATCGTATTGCTTACGATATTCTTTTTTAATGAGAAGAGGAAGAAGAATATAAACATCACCTTCCGTCGAATGAACAAAGGTTGAACTTTAAATGTAGTGCATTCCAAGGTAAATAGAATACAATTCCTTTGCCTTTACAATTCTTATCATTACTACAGCAATTGGTAATAGCGCAACCAGGCATTGTTATGCATACACAATTATACAATACTAAACAAAATACATTATGTATTTTTTAGGATTCAAAACATAATTAAATATTTTCTTATATTTATGAAACCTCGAACACAAAACACAATTAAATAAACACACCGAATCTCCAACAACATTTACAGAATATCGAATTGTTTAACCTGAAACTACATACAGTAGCAGTGAAGAGTATGACCCAGTGACGTCACGCGCGCGGTAGTCTATTATGCATACCCACCGTGGCCCATACCGTGTATTCTATTTACCGTGGTGCATACGTAGAAATCGGTGGTCGAAAATGTCTGACACCGGTCAGCCGTCTGCGGCTATGAACTGCGCACCTCAAGGTCGTAGGTACGAGACACGTAATTAGTGCCATTTCGGTTAATACCGATCCCTCGTCTTCTTTAATTAAAGTATAGACGTTAAGCAAAATAAATAGATCGTGCACTCGAAATATTATATATTTATATTACTTATTGAAATATCATTATCTGGATACTTAAGTGGAAGTCGTATTAAATGTACAGTTGTTTACATGATGTATTAACAAAACTGAAAACATGTTTCCGTTTACGTTAATAATAAAACAAAGAACATCTAAGTTAAATAAATCATGTTTTAAATTGCATCCTCATTCAAAATTTGAGAACAGGAATATGATTGGAGTACGTGCTGCAATAGTACGTTCGCTCAAGTATAACATCACGTCCTTCTGTTCCGGATAATAATGTAATGATACTATTTGAAATACATACAGATATATTACTATTTTCAAAAACATCTTTAACTGTTTACGTAATATAAATCCGTTTGAATTAGTAGGTAATTTTTACAACAAATATGTGTGAAAACGTCGTCGCATCTAATTTATTTCCTGTCAAATACTGCTAAAATTTTTTTCCTTCTATCAAAAGAAAGTGGTGATTATTTTCACACCATGAAATATGAATGATAAGCCAATAAACTAAACTGAAAATTTACCATTTTAAAAATAACAAAGCAAACGGGGAAAATGAACGCGACTGTTTTTTTTTTTTTTTTTTTTTTTTTGTAAAATCGTTAAAGCGGATTTTGAGAAAATCTAATTTCGACGGACACGAACAAAAAACAGTTACAAATACTTTTTTTTAATATTCTCAAGACACGAGCAAATCATACTTACAAGCGAAATTTCAACAAAATCGGCCAGTCATCATAAAACGCGAAGGCGTGAAAGTTTGTTTGTGTTTTATTTACGGAACCTAATGCCACAGTTCGAAACATGAAAGCGACCTCAACAAAGTTTTCTTAACTCGTGTTGTCGGAATTTATTAAAAGGTAATATAAAGTTTGTAGAAATTTGGCGCTACTTATCGGCTCAAGATTCAGGTGAATCGGATATTGGAATTTAAGGGTGAGGAGAAAAATGTTTAACGAAAATCAATTCGACCTATATTTATTGGAAAATTTTCGTTGAGAATAGAGGAACGGCTGTTATGGTAAAATTAGGTTTTGAAAATTACGAAATTGTACAAACCCAGGCACTGCGATCAACAGGCCTATTGTGCAACTAAGCATCTGATGTGTAGGTCAGCAGATTGGTGTCCGTAGTAAGTTCCAACAATCTACTGACTAGCTCATCCTGCTGGGGGTCCCTAGCGTCCTGGAAACCAAAAACCTTTCTACTAGGAAGAGCCTCACAATCATGAATCCTGCAATTTCCTCCTCTTTCCTGCATAACCTGTACACGGTTTCTTCCTAGTATATGCCTGTCCTGTAATGAGCCCCATGATATTCCAGAGTTGTGCTATGCGCAAGATGTCTTCCGCCTCTCTAAGTCCTCCATGAAACACCTTAATAGGCGCTTGCTATTGAAATGAATCCATGAAGGTCATCCAATTCTACCTGTTAATCCACCTATTAACAGCAGATCCGACCAACGACAGAGAAATCCTAAACCAGCTCGGGTCCATTAAATTCAAATGCAGATCCCAGTCCATCCAGTCGATTTGTCTCTTCATTACCCTCAACACCCTTATACACCGGAACCCAATGAAGAGTAACCCGGTTTTCCAAGGACAGATGCATTAAGTTTCGAATAACACTCGTAGACCAGCTTGGACCGAATTATAGGACCCGCAAATGCTTTGATTGCTGCCTGATTACCGGTAAAAATATGAATGCAAATCTTCGTTAATGAGTAGGAAACAGAGTTAAAGCAGCGGCCATTATGGTATGACCCAGATCTAAGATCTTGAAATGAGCGACGATTAATCATTTTAAGGAGGTCTTTAAAAAAGGTGTGTGTGTGTGTGTGTGTGTGTTTGTGTTTTACTACTCACCCAATCGTAATTTTAGTCCGATTTGATTTGAATTCGGCGCCAAAATATATATTGGTTATAGCTTGAACAAGTTAATTAGTAAACAAGTATCCCTTTCGACTAATTCAAAATTGTGGCTGTTTTAAATTAAAAACTTATTAACTTTTTTATCGTGAACGTTTTGAAAAATCGAACTCCACCACGTGATCAACGTTAAAATCTTCATAAATTAGAATTTAAAATTTCCAAATTCAACTGAAAATTTAAGAAATGAATCTGACAATGGTCGGGTTTCAATTTAGAATTTCACAATTAAAATTATAGTTTATGCAGATTTTAATACTGATTATCGTTGTGAAAACAATTTTTTAAAAACGCTTAAGATCAGTTATACAGTTGATAATTCGCTTCCATCACGTCTGCGAAAAAGTTGAGTGCTGTAAAGATTTATTTTTAACTATATCGTATTGCTTACGATATTCTTTTTAATGAGAAGAGGAAGAAGAATATAAACATCACCTTCCGTCGAATGAACAAAGGTTGAACTTTAAATGTAGTGCATTCCAAGGTAAATAGAATACAATTCCTTTGCCTTTACAATTCTTATCATTACTACAGCAATTGGTAATAGCGCAACCAGGCATTGTTATGCATACACAATTATACAATACTAAACAAAATACATTATGTATTTTTTAGGATTCAAAACATAATTAAATATTTTCTTATATTTATGAAACCTCGAACACAAAACACAATTAAATAAACACACCGAATCTCCAACAACATTTACAGAATATCAATTGTTTAACCTGAAACTACATACAGTAGCAGTGAAGAGTATGACCCAGTGACGTCACGCGCGCGGTAGTCTATTATGCATACCCACCGTGGCCCATACCGTGTATTCTATTTACCGTGGTGCATACGTAGAAATCGGTGGTCGAAAATGTCTGACACCGGTCAGCCGTCTGCGGCTATGAACTGCGCACCTCAAGGTCGTAGGTACGAGACACGTAATTAGTGCCATTTCGGTTAATACCGATCCCTCGTCTTCTTTAATTAAAGTATAGACGTTAAGCAAAATAAATAGATCGTGCACTCGAAATATTATATATTTATATTACTTATTGAAATATCATTATCTGGATACTTAAGTGGAAGTCGTATTAAATGTACAGTTGTTTACATGATGTATTAACAAAACTGAAAACATGTTTCCGTTTACGTTAATAATAAAAACAAAGAACATCTAAGTTAAATAAATCATGTTTTAAATTGCATCCTCATTCAAAATTTGAGAACAGGAATATGATTGGAGTACGTGCTGCAATAGTACGTTCGCTCAAGTATAACATCACGTCCTTCTGTTCCGGATAATAATGTAATGATACTATTTGAAATACATACAGATATATTACTATTTTCAAAAACATCTTTAACTGTTTACGTAATATAAATCCGTTTGAATTAGTAGGTAATTTTTTACAACAAATATGTGTGAAAACGTCGTCGCATCTAATTTATTTCCTGTCAAATACTGCTAAAAATTTTTTTCCTTCTATCAAAAGAAAGTGGTGATTATTTTCACACCATGAAATATGAATGATAAGCCAATAAACTAAACTGAAAATTTACCATTTTAAAAATAACAAAGCAAACGGGGAAAATGAACGCGACTGTTTTTTTTTTTTTTTTTTTTTTTTTTTTAAAATCGTTAAAGCGGATTTTGAGAAAATCTAATTTCGACGGACACGAACAAAAAAACAGTTACAAATACTTTTTTTTTTAAATATTCTCAAGACACGAGCAAATCATACTTACAAGCGAAATTTCAACAAAATCGGCCAGTCATCATAAAACGCGAAGGCGTGAAAGTTTGTTTGTGTTTTTTTCTATTTACTCGGGACTGTAATTTTTTTCAAATTTACTACAGTCACTTCAGTTACGAAGCTTAAAAATATAAACAAAGTTTGATCAATATATGAAAACCTAATATTGAGAACTTTTTTTCACACGATCAGTGTTGTTTAAATAGTTCCCGAACTGGTGTTTTGGAGGTTACAGCCAACCCCTGTATTGTTTGTGTATTTCTTTGTAAACTGCGTTTACAGAAAAAATATCGAAATCGTTTGACGCGATTTTGAGAAAATTCTATTTTTTTTACCAGTATTTGACCGAAATAGAACTAAAGAAGATATTTATATTTAAAATATGGTCCTAAGAGACCTGCACTCCAAATTTCACACAGCGCGCGCGCGCGCGCACACACACACACACACACACACACGAGCACTTCTTCTCAAACATTTATCTAGGCGTTCATGATCTGCGTTTATTTATAAGTTTCGTGTCTGGGTATTACCAGGATGGCTAATTTATTAATAATAGAATTGGTCGCATTAAAACTCAGTCAATGATTCACAATTATTTGTTTTAATCTTTATTTGTATAAATTAAAAAAAATTATATAGCACAATCAGTGCACATACTGTTTAATAAAACCCGAAAACTCAAAATCATCTTTTTAAAATTAAATACACTTTTTGTTTTTAATCTTTCATTTAAAAAAAAAACAGTTAATCAATATTACTGACGCCGTTCCCCAGCACTTCCTGTTCTGACGCTTTTAACTCTATTTCCGCTTCATAAAACACTGGATCCGTTTTAAAATTCACAACGCCAATTCGTTTATCGCGTTCTATTTAAAGTTGCATATTACTGAGTTTGGATTTTTCGCTTTATTTAGTTATTCTGTGTCCCGATCAACAGGTCATGTGTTAAATTCTTTTGAAGTGTGGTCGTTTTTGTTTAGTCCATTAAATATGTAGAATTCTGTAAATATCGATTATTATAAAAGTGAATTTTAAATACGCCAAAATAGCACATTATCATCTTAAAATGGGGTATTTTGGTAGTTAAGATTATTTGGCATATGCAACGATTATTTGGTAATATGCAACGATTATTTCTTTGTACAGTTTTTTTTCATTCTTGAAGACTGAAGAGATGACAACATCCAGGTCAGCTTGTCTGGTATACACAAGGATCTTTGCACTATCATCAGTCTGGATACGGAGGATCCTGCCTAATCATTAGGGCAACGTTTGAGACTCTCCTAGGAAGGTATTGTACACTATGCAAAGCTCTGCAAAGATCTGCGCGTTCTGTGTAATAAGAAAAGGACTTGAAGGTAAAAACATTAAAACACCGTCAGGAGAGCCAAGAGGAAAGGAAAGCTCTAAGCTTTGTAGATAACTCCTCCAAACTGTTATGGGATTCTCTCCGCTCCCTTTGTGTCCTGTCAACTGCGCTTAGGACATTTATCTGGGCATTGTGTGATTGAGAGAAATGAGAAAGCGGATCTAATGGTCAAAATAGGAGCTGTTGTTCGCCTTTTGGGACCGGAACAGGATCAGTAGCACAATGGCGAGAAGTAACCTATGAAACAGCACGTCAAAAAAATGGAGATAACCCTGTTCAGCGATTAGGAAAACGTCTTCTCTCGAAACCAGACTTTGCAATGACTAGGAGAAGAACAGGAGGTTCCTGGATCAAGTCGACGCTATGAACAATGGACATGGTAGCATCCCAAGGCCATCTCATAGAAATGAAATTGTCGTCTAATTGTCGTCTGTGTGGGCAGGAACCTGATACCGCAACACAAATAATCTTCGAATGAATGGTCAAAAGAAGGATTTCAGCAAAGAAACGAAGATTTTGACAAGGATTTCCTTCATAAATTTCTGGAGCTAGTTAGAGGCGCTAAAGTCGGTCTAAGGTAAAGTATTACGGAAACAATATGATTATAGCTAACGTTTCAGAGGCCAATGGAGCCTCAGTAACATCCCAAAACGTTATGTATAAGTTACAAATCTTTACTCATGAACAGATTTAATCAAAAGCACTGCGACCTTTGTAGATCTATGTGCCCCCATTCTATATTCCTGAGATGCTCAGTTACATAACCTTTTCTAGGCCTAGTCTCTTCATAACATCTAGGATTTGGAGATAATTCAAGGTGAGTAGCTCCACTACTTCTATCTGATGGCTTCCCAGTTTATTATCAAGCTGCTTGCAGATGCTTATCATTTAATTGCATTTCAGTTTTCTTTTTCTTGAGCCTTATCACAGAGGTTCTGCTTCATTTGACCACCTTTTTGTTGTGCAGTGAGATCCCTATTTTACATTATTAATTTCAGCAACACCCACAATTAGCTAAGGAACATACAGAGCATTGCTAAGGTACACTGGGACGTCACCTGGGCTACGTTTGATACACTATTAGCCTGACAATTCACTCCATCAGTACAGGTAGCTTTACATTTTAGTTAGCCAAGCTATGTAGAGTAGTATGTGTGCGTGTCTTGAGTAGATGAGTGAGAGCAGTATGAGCTAGAGGTACGGTGGGATCGCTAAGCCCATCAGCTGCTCACTTCAGCTGCCTCCGCCAGAATATTTTTGTTATAACGACAAAAAATATTTAATATTCGCGCACGCATCTGTCTCGCTGACGTTATGGAATCAAATTCCCAAAAATATATTTTAAATCACTGTTTAAATATCAGTGATTTTACTATCTGATTTTACTATCATAATCAACACGTAGAAATAGTATTATAATTGTCAAATTACATTATCACCAACAGGATAATTATTGTATTTTTAATTGGTCATTTCACTAGAACATCATAATCTGTAGTGTAAAATCATTTCAGGTAGTCTAGACGTAACTTGAAAGTGTCTACCTTTTTATCCGCCAGGCTGCGCCAAGTATAAAGCGTATTTTCTTTCGACGTTGAACAGAATATTGTTTTCACAACGTTTCTGGAATATTGAAATCTTTCAATATTGTCTTGTCTGCGTCACGAAGTTGTTAAGCGTGAACTCACAGTGTCAGCATTTCCATTGTGTGTTCATGACGTTCTATCTCAATGTGTATAGCGCTGGTACGACTTTGAAGTCGTAGTAATTATTTCGTGCGTTTTTACTCTTTTCAGTAAACGATAGCACAAAAGAATCGACCGATTTTAATCAAATTCGACAAATATACACAGTTATGCCATGTTTTAAACACGTTTCAAGTTTTGTTAGTAGTACAAGATCCCATTTACCATGTTGGACTGATGCTATTAGCCACTCTGAAAATATTGGTTTTCCAGCGTCCATTATCCTTTTCGCTGCTCCATTCAATACTTCAATTAATCATGGGATTAACTAGGAATTTGACGTTAGGGATGTAGGTGGGGACTGGAGAATACCCACCCACAGGTCACAATGTAAAAATAAACAAAATAAATATTTCAAAAAAATGTATATATTCTAAATGTGCTAAACGACATTTATGTAGTAGTACGAGGGTTGATCAAATATAAACGAGACTGATTTTTTTAAAAATTTATTGCTTACTTACAAATTATTCTTGATACAACTTATTTTTCTACATAGTCTCCCGCACGAGTAACACATTTTTCCCACCGGATTGGAAGTTTTTTAATTCCATCTTCGTAAAAAGTTCTCGGGCGTTCATTGAGCCATTGGAGCACGAAGGTCTCCACCGCAGAATCGTCTTCGAAACGCTGGCCTCCAAGCGCCTCTTTGAATGGCCCAAACAGGTGATAGTCGCAGGGTGATAAGTCTGGACTGTATGGGGGATGTTCCATTGGTTCCCAGCCAATTTGATCGAGTTTAAGCCTCGTAGCGTTCGCCGAATGTGGTCGGGCATTATCGTGAAGAAGAATGACGTTTCTCGCCGGTTTAGATTTCCTTTTCCTACGAAAAGACTGTTTTGCGGCCTCTAAAATATCGCAATAATATTGTGCATTTATTGTGCGTCGTTGATGGAGGAAATCGACGTGAAAGGCGCCTTGATTGTCGAAAAATACAGTGGCCATTACCTTCCCGGCCGACGATCGTGATTTGGCCTTCTGGTTTCCTACTGCTTCCCGTCCTTCGGCGAATTCGTTGTGCCAAGCAAAAACGCGAGCTCTTGACAGGGTCCTGTCCCCGTATTGAGCCGTCAATCTACGAAAGATTTCAGTCGGATTGACCCCTTCCTTGGCCAAAAACTTAATAATAATTCTCTGCTCCACGGAAACGTGCACTTCACTCTCACTCATTGTATAGTTTTATACTGAAGGGTCCGAACGGAAATGTTGCCCGTCTACGCCCGTCCCAAACCTCCCAGGCTACCTGAAACCCCACCCTTTAGAGTTCAATGTCCAACGGAAAAGTTTTTAGAAAGTCAGTCTCGTTTATATTTGATCAACCCTCGTACATACGTAAGGGTGTGCTATTCAAACATATGAAAACTTAATGACCTTGAAATTATTCTTGCCATAACGTTGTAATGACTTTAAACTCACCAAGGGACCCAAATTCTACAAAGTACACTTTGTATGGAAATTTTTAAAAACGTTTTTTATTAAGCTACTTAAAATATAAGTATAGTTGGCTATAAACAAAACTATAAAAAACTTTTTCTTTTAAACAGCTCTAATGATTATGCATTACATTTATCTATAATTTACCTATAGAAATACGACTTACAGTTGACGCTGCGGAATAATGTCACACTCTGTATCACTATTACGTACCGCTATTCAGTGAGTCTGGTCACATAATAATGTTGGGAAGTTTTATAAGCAAAATGTAGCGATAAACAAAGAAATAATTATACGGAAGTAAGATGTTTCGTTTCATGCAATTTACTCGCCAATATTAATACAGTCCCAACGTCTTCAGATAAATAACCAAAATTTAGGCCATTTTGGTTTAAAAAATCCACACGCTCATTTTTTTTCTTTTTTTTTTGTAATAGCTTATTATTGCATGAACAACACGGGAACTGAGTTATATAACCTAGTGCCGAAAAACAAGCACGCTAAGTTCCCAAATTTCTCTCCCGGCTTTTAAACAACCTACGCCTGCGAAATTAATTCACAATTCTTCAGTAAACCAATACTCGCTTCTGATTGGTCCGCATTGCTCACGTATCTCAGGACTAATTTAAGCTAAATCATTACATTTCTATCCAGGCATTACTGCCGGCGCACCACATCGCATTTCCCGTACACAGTAGCTTAATTCTGATTGGTGCGTTCTTTTTCTATTCCTAACAATGAATTTCTAGCGAACAAAATCACTACACCTCTGAAGGCCAATCTGACTATGTATAAAATGTACATGCCCTGTCCTAACCTATGCAGCTCCGGCTTGGTACTCACTCATCGCTGACTCTCGAAGAAACGGTTGGAATCATTCCAAAACAGCTTCCTTCGTTTACTGACTGATTCTCCATGGTAAGTCAGAAACAAAACTATCCTCTCACTCGAGGAGTATTCCCTCAAACTAGCATCGCGAGCATAAGGTTCCAGACGCGCGCATTGTGACAAATCCCGCTCTGCCGCTACGATACAGAAAAAGACATCTGTATCTAGTGTGCGAACCTCACATATTCAATTATCTTCAAGTTATACCTTCTCCATAAATGCAAGCCCAACCTAGATCATCACTTCTCGCCAAGTCAAGAAGCAATAAACCCACTTTCAATCCATATGTTTGTCAATGTTTTTCAACAGGAACTCTTATAGAGGGAGTTCAAATTTCTTTCGCCGCTGCCTAAGACAATGGATTTCTAAGAAATTTTGGTTCCCGTCATAATTTCGTGCATTATAAGTTTAAAATCGTTGTTCGACCTGACATCGACGAGGATAAACCACTACAGAACAACTCTACAAGACACAAGTTGTTTGGGTGGAAATGACGAATCAGGCAAACTTTAAAGAACAACGGACTTCATACTTCTCACCATTCCGAGCTGGAAGAGGGCTTCGCCAACCCGCGGTCCGGACTTCCAATATGTCTCCCAAGACAACGGCTAAGACAATTTGCTATAGTAACGATCGAAACTAAAAAGTCCCTACCAACTAGATGGCAAATACCACTTCTGGCGAAACGTCGGAACAAACGTTTGAACGTGTGTGACTTCAGAGCTAATGTGGCTAAGGCACCGGTCAGTCTGCTGCGTCTTTGGATCTCAAGGTTGTTATTTCTAGTCGCAGTTACTTCCGTTCCATTACCCTTTAATGCCCGTTAATCCATTAACCCGTTAACGCTGATCCCACGTTCTCATTAGTCTAACAGGCATAAAGCAAAAAAAAATCCAATCATTATAAATTTACCAATAATTTAAATAAACAATGACAGACCGCGTTTTGTTTTGTGTTAAACCACTTCGACAGATTCAACGTTTAAGTGTAATTTTCAAAGTTCATTGTTGCAATGATTAAGTTTCAACCAAATCGGCTTACGGTAAATGAAAAGTAAATGTTGTTGTACTTTTTAAAAAAGTTGTGAAATTAATTACTCAAGTTTTTCAATTTAAAGTTACCTCGTATCTGTTCGTAAATTCCAGTTGCAGTCTTACAAATTTCAATTTAAGATGTAATAAATTGTTACGTAAATGTATTTCTGTTTCGGTACGAATCTTTGTGAACGAATTTATAACTGTAAGGAAAGTTTTCTACATACTTCCCGGCTAAAAGAAATCTACAGAACAGATGTGCGTATGTTCATTTTAAGATCCCTTGAGATGAAATTTCACCACAGGGCGTGGTCAGAGGGCAGATAGGGATTTTGCACCCACCCGTAAAACCACATGTTTTTGGAAAATTTTAATTACTTTACAAAAATATACGTTCTAAGCATTTAAAATTACTTATTTCCATTAAAGCAATGTTCGAGCGGCCATCATAGTAAGATCCAAATCCAGAGTGAAATGAACACCGATCTGACCTCTAGATCACTTTTTTGAAGTCGTTAAAATGTTTATAAATGTGTTAGCACGCTCGCGTTCGCAGTTTTGGTCCGTTCGATTCAAATTTGACACAAAAATCGATCATGGTAATACCTTAGAAAATATTATCAGCCAAGAAAATGTGTTAAAAATTTTCAAAATGGCGGCCGTTTTAAATTTTTAAAACTAGTAAATTTTATCCTTAAATTTTATTTGAAAATCCGATTTCACTATAGTAATTAGCGTTAAATACTGCGTACATTAGCATTTTGAATTTTTAAAAGCCGTTGAAATTAAGACATTTAATTTGACGGCGGTCAGGGTTCATTTTTGTATTTTCAGTGTATTTGACATCAAAAATCCAAATATACGTAGAGTTTAATGTTGATTATGATGGTGAAATCGGAATTTTAAAATGTCTAGATACAGAAAAATATACTTTTGGAAATTCGCTTCTATCACGTCAGCGAGACATTTGCGTGCCGCGATTATTTACAATATTTCTGTTAACAATATCGAATCGAATTTTGATGTAATCTGTCTTTGGTGGATTGGATATTTGTAATCATTGTAATTTGAAAACATTGTAGCACACACACGCAACTGGTTAGCCTTTTCCTTTTGCTCAGGCAGTCATTCCCACGTCGGCGTTCCAATAAATATTAGAGATACCGAATAATTATATTCTGGAAACATTATTATAACGTCTGCCTCTTTTACACAAACCCTTGTTTACCCCTGTCACCATTACACAGTTTTTTTTTTGTTTTTTCTAGGAATTATGAGGAGTTAATGGTGAAATGACTCGACTAAATTCGACAATTGAATGTAGTCATATATCCGGGAAAATTAGAACACTTGTATGACGTCACAATTTTTTTTTTTTTATTCAGTGACACGTTTCGCCGTGAGCCATTTTCAGACACAGTGTTTAAAAATTGTAAACATTTCAATTATTCGCAGTATAAAAAAAATATTGTCAAATACCATTTTTAGGCAATATCAATTTGAAATTTAATCTTAGATAAAACTAAAATATAAGCCAGTTGTTTACTGTACATCGAACTCAAGGAAACACATTGTCAACAATAAGGATTTCAGGGATTATACGACTTAAAAATAAACAAAAGTCGTATTTTTTCAAAATCAGCAGTCAATATTTTGATGACGTTTTTCCTTTAAAATGTAGCTTACAAACGCGCAAAGAAGAAGTCAGTCGGATACTGTCGACTGAATTTCGAGAAGTTTGACCAAAATCTAAAAATCTCAACAAAAACAATCTTACCTAAGTTTTTTCGATTCACAATAGAAATGTTATCTTTTTAGATTCAAATTTGTAACAATGACTAGGCAGATAGATAGAGTATATAGACAGTAGTACGTAAATATACGCCTACTAAAGAGGAACTCATGTCAGAATTGTCGGCTCTTTTTGGCACAGCTCAGGTCTGCATGGAGGGCTAAAGATCTTTCATGTGGACAAAAAAAGATACCAGTAGATCTTTTACTAAACAGTGGTGTGTATAAAGATGTCTGTGAATACGTAGGACAGTCTTGAAGAGCTGTAAAAACTCGTGTTAAGGAACATTTCAATTGATGGAAGTACGGAAAAATAACTAAAATTTTGCGAATCTGGTAATCGCTTGAACAATAACACTGTAATCCATAAAAATCAAAAAGGTATAAAAGTAAATAATTAAAAAATTCTGGCGATATGTAGATCTATTTGTAAAAACCCTGATTTTAATTTAAAAGAACAAACTAACTTCAACCACTATCACTGTGTTTTAGAGATTTTCGTTGCCGCCTCGGTGGTCTAGTGAATAGCGTACTAGGCTTTCACCCCGAGGATCCGGGTTCGATTCCCGGCGAGGGCTTGGCATTTTCATACGCTATAAATCATCCCACCGTCTGCATTAGCCCAAGTGTGCACAATAGTCGGACGTTAAACACAAAAAAAAAAAAAAAAAAAAAAAAAAAAATTTAGAGATTTTCCCAACCTGCTTCTCACCTTGCCAATCCTTCTTTTCTTTACCTTTTCCCTTCCAGCTATATTAGTATAAAAGCACACATAATTTTTAGCTTCACTATATCTGAAGATTCCTAACTTCGAAACATACATCACTGAATAAAGAAAAACGTTTGTGAAACTATACATTTCTCTGGATATCACGGGAGTTTCACCACGCACCGACTGCGTGTTCAGTAAATGAGCAGTTACCTATATTTCATGATTGCTTTTTTTAATTAGAAATACTTTGCTTAAAAACCTTTAAAAATAAACAAAAGTCATATTTTTTCAAAATCAGCAGTCAATATTTTGATGACGTTTTTCCTTTAAAATGTAGCTTACAAACGCGCAAAGAAGAAGTCAGTTTGATACTGTCGACTGAATTTCGAGACGTTTGACCAAAATCTAAAAATCTCAACAAAAACAATCTTACCTAAGTTTTTTCGATTCACAATAGAAATGTTATCTTTTTAGATTCAAATTTGTAACAATGACTAGGCAGATAGAATAGAGTATATAGACACGTAAATAGACGCCTACTAAAGAGGAACTCAGAATTGTCAGAATTGTCGGCTCTTTTTGGCACAGCTCAGGTCTGCAAGGAGGGCTAAAGATCTTTCATGTGGACAAAACTGTTCCCTCACCGGATGTAGGTAAAAATCTTGGTAAGCCAAACTGTGGATTCCAGTGCCGTTTTTGAAAAGATGTGCAGAAATTCGGCTGTTAATACTCTATCACCACCTTCAACTACTAAGATATAATATAGAAGAAGACATAATACTACATTCATCCTGATAGAAGAACAAGCGGCTTTAAATCATTATATGATCGAAAATTTAAAAAAAAGCTTTTTTTATTTAAACTGTTTTTTTAAAAGGCTGTGAGTAATAAACGGATGTATTTTTCAAAATTTTATTGCTACCATCTTATTATTCATTAGAAATCATTTAAGAAACATAAACATAATTATTGATTGCTAAATAACATCTGTAAGATGGTGTCCTTCCCGATTAATGCTTCTTGCAGGCGATGTCTGAAGTTGTTCACCGCATCACGGAGCATAAGCTGGGGCATTTTCTGGATTTCCAGGCGGTTTCTTGCCTTGAGTCCTTCAACTGTACGTAGTCGTTCTTCCTACACTTTTTAGGTACCCCAACAAGAAAAAATCGCATGGTGTGAGGCGGGTATGCTTCATAGCTACCCACGCCTAAGAAGCGTTTCCGCTTTGGTAAAACGCTTTCACGGCAAACGACCGTTGTAGCTTTGACCGCTGTTCCATGGCGACTGAAACGCTTTGAGATAGGGAACCTTGACAACTAGCCCAGCCCATTTTCTAGCCTTCCACAGTTTTTTTAAAAAATGCAGGTTTGACTGGCGCACCTTGTATATGATTAATCCAAGTGCGTAGTGGTTACTTTCCAAACTTTTTAAAACAGTTTGATATGACGAAGTTCTTGCGATATTTTTGCTAAATTAATTTTTTTTTCAATATTGCACACAAATATTTTTCGTGTCGTTAAATTAATCGTGTTTACCTTTCCAATTAGTACTCGGCAACTTGTGTTTCTCGCCATGATAAATACAGGAGAAGTCTGTGTTTACTAGTCCAGAAGTGTACAGTAAACAAAGGGGATGTAATTCGTCTAGTCTGCCTCATATATGTGTTTGTGTTGTTACATTAGCTATCGAGGAGTCACGTGGGGAACTGCAAAAGTTCAAAATTACGTATCGCCGCAAGCTTAGCAAATAGAACATATTTTCTGTAGGGAGAAACCCAGAACTGATTGTATCTCCATTCTTCGGAAATAAGTACAGTTCGTATCGTAAAATGCTCCTTCTGTGTTTATATTGTGGTATTTAACTTGGCTGCCAAAGATTAGTGTAATCAGTGATTAATTAAAAGGAGACTCTTAGTTACGAAAAGTTATTTACCCGAAACGATTTCGCTTTCAAAAATGTTCCGTGTCTCACAGTCAGCAAAATAATAAATCACACAGACAGCTGTCTTGCTCACTTGGTGCATGCAAGTTTACAAAAAACAATTATTAAAACATCTTCGATTATTACAACAGATTCGTATTATATAAAAATAATAATGAAAATAAACCATGGCCGTCGTAACCTTGATATGTCAGAACAGCAGGAAAATCTCGCACCGTGTATTTTTCCGTCTTTAAAGCTTTAGAATAAAACCAACTTAAAACCGATGAAATGTCTGAAAACAAAATACCAGGAGCACAATAAAGTGTCCCCCGTGAGAGTGCAGCAAAATGCGGGCATACGTGACAAATAAATTTGTATGTGTGTGTGTGAGTGTGTGTGTATCAAAACAACTGTTTGCTAAAAAAACACTGTTTAAAGAGAGCACGGGCCCGCTAGTTTCTATAAATTATTAAGAACCCTTATCGCAGTGTTTTTAAAACTTTTGAGGGGACTCGGTGGCTAAAGCACCGGTCAGTCTATATGTAAGTAATAATCATAACAGCAGGAAACTCATGCGCCTCGTACTTTACCGTTTCAAAGGTTTACAACAAAATAAAACAAACTTAAAACCAATAAAATGTCTATAAACAAAATGCCAGAAGCACTACGGAGTATCCCCGTGAGAGTGCAACAAAATGCGGACATAGGTGACAAATAATTGTGTGTGTACCAAAACAGTTGATTGCTAAAAAAACATTGTTGAAAGATCGCACCGGCCCGCTAGTTTGCATACATTATTTAGGACACTTGTTTCAGTGCTTTTAAAGATTTTGACGCGATCCGACGGGCGATGTGTCCAAAACACCGGTCAGTCTGCTGCGTCTCTGAACTGCTAAGTTTCTAACACAGTTACCGCCGTTGCTTTTCCCTTACTGTAAATGCTGACCCCTCATTAGTCTAACTGGCGTAAAGTATGAACGTTAAGAAAAAAAAAAAAAATAGACACGATCTTGCCTAAGCTATTACGGAAAAAAGTTATTAACTTTGTGCCAAGTTTGAAACAAACCGTAAAAGTAATGCTGAAACTTGTGTACAAAGATACGACATGACATGTTTAATAATAATGTCTGTAATTAAATTGTATGTTGTCAGAAACGGAAACAAATACTGCGAGTGTTTATATTGCTAGTGATATTGAATATTTAAATTCGATAAACTGATATTCAGCTTGCACCAAACTAATTTTAAACGGGAGTTAATTTAAACTGACGCCATTTCATTATTGCTGAAATTACGTTCGGTTGAAGTAAACATAAACTAATCAGTTGCCGTAGATGACTTTCAAACAATTAAAATATGCGCTATTGCAGTTTTATTTTCACCCATCTGTTTAAAAAAATAAATAACAGCGTTTGACAACCCACTATCAGCTTCCATTTAAATTTATGAACAAAGTTGATTTAATACTGAACCGCTGTAACTTCATCTGTTGATGATTTGCCAATTACGTTCAACTCTTTCGTAACTGATTTTCCGAACGATATCTGAAATTCAAAAATATCAAACGCTATTGTTTTGAACGGACGAAACAATTTTACAAGGATTTTTTTTTTGAAAATCTTGAAAATCTTTCCATTTTTTTAAAATTTCGTCCACTAATTTACTTCGAGTCATAAACAGTTTTGTTTAACGTTAAAGATTACAGCAAAATAATTCTTACGTGTTTCCTCTTCTTGTACAGGAATGAAAAGTTAGGGGGAAGTGATTTATGAGATCAGAAAAGTAAATTCAGGAACTTGAAAGTTCTAAGCTCGTTGGACACTGAACTAGATACGGGAAGGGAAAACAAACCGGAGATATATCGAGAGGGAAATGCAAAGATGCGGCCGACAGAAGTGATGAAGGGTAAAACTGAAAAATGTCAGGGTTTTGGAATTAGAATAAAGTGAAGGGTTGATTTCCCCGCAGACGATGTTTTATGATGAACATTTCGGGTCAAAATCTGATCCGCTCCGCTTACAGTTACGATTTATTTACCCGAAAGAGTTTTATGGTCAATTCGAACATAACAGATCACAATTTTTTAAATTCTGTTCTAAGTAGACAGCGGCAACATACGAATAAGGTATAGACCTTTTAAAATAACCTTTAATTGCATTAAAAAAATCAGAGGTTTTAGATAAAAACATACAAACGTACATCTTTACTCAAAAACACGTTATTATATTTTTCGCTCAAAAGACCGACAAAATATCACACAAGTTGTGGGAAAGAATTTTGAAAATTTGTCTACGCGAAATACGACATTGTTTTTTCTATGACTTGCGAAAGAAAAATCAATGTTGTAAATAATTTGCAAAAATAATAAAATGTATTATTTTTTACTATAATATAGTGAATGCTTGGTACTAAATTATAGTTTAGATAAACTGAAAATATTAGAAAGGAGAATCATGAGAAAAATTTTAGGCCCAGTGAAGACTAAAGAAACATGGAAACTAAGATCTAATGATGAAATATACAGGAACATAGAGGACGTGACAGAAACGATAAAGAAGAGACGACTGCAATTTTTTGGACATATATACAGGATGAATAATTCAAGACTAGCGAAAAGGATACTCATGTACCTATGGGATAAAAAGTCAACAACTAGTTGGATTCAAGAGGTAAGGAAAGATTTAGAAAGAAATAATATAAAAGAAGAAGAAACGCTGGACAGAGATATTTTTAAAAAGAGGATATTGAGTATGAAGGGATTCCAATGAAGATTGCAGAAGAAACCTGGTGCGAAGTGGACCGAAGACAGAAAGAAGCTGCATAGTGAAAGGATGAGGGAATATTGGAGGGAACGGAAGTAAAACAGCTAAGTGTGAAGAATTGAAATTGTCACGTGGTCCCTAGAAAGAATTGTCACGTCCTCATCGAAAGAAGAAAGAAGAAAATGTATTAATTTTACTGGGGAAATATTGTTAAGTAATTAGGATTATGACCTATTCTTCCCGTCAGTGGTCTATCTACTCACCTCGTAAAGGCTACAGCGGTTACTAAATTCTATTGTTTCATCTTCAGGCTGTGATAAAAATGTTAAATCTCTCTGTCGAGGTCGTCACAAAGTCAAACAAAACATTAAAAACATACGTCACAAACACTGAACACACACGATTAAAATACGTACGATGAAATTTGGTTTGGCGAAACGATACTTGCTATCGTCTATCGATCGTTTATTCAAACGCACGTATCGTTTGACCAAACCAAATTTCATCGTAATGTACTCTAATCGTGTAATTGTGTTCATTGTTTTTAATGATTTTTTTGAATTTGTGACGACCTCGTCAGAGGGATTTAACATTTTGTATCACGGCCTAAATATGAAACAATAGAAATTCTTTTTATATTCTTCTTTTCTGCTATGATTATTGTCACTATGTTCAGTATAATAATCTGCCTTCCCCAGCTTCGTCAATTCTACATTCGTTGACGCGTTTCAGAGAACCTCCATCTTCAAAAACTATAGTCTATCTATACTCTTTTTTTTTAATTTCCTTTTGATATATATCAGTTTTATTTTTTCCCCGTTTTTGCACTCTGTCTTCGTTATAAACTCTTCGGTTTTCCGTATGTAATCCTCCTTATTTATCAACACTATAGAGTATAGATATACTTTTTGAAGATGGAGGTTCTCCGAAACGCGTCAACGAAAGTAAAATTGACGAAGCTATGGAAGGCAGAATATTATACTGAACATAGTGAAATAATAGAGTTTCGAAACCGCGGTAGCCTTTACGATAGACCACTGACGGGAAGAATAGGCCATAATCCTAATTACTTAAATATGATGTCCGTTGGCTATGTTGCAATAATGAAATATTGTTAGGTTATTTCACAATAAAATACGAACATCCCATAGGCTACATTAGAAGTACAGGTGATAAAATCATTTTCTTATTCCTGTTGACATTTCAGACTAAATTAGCGGCTCGTTGCTGTTTCGTTTACGTAACAGGAGCAAATTTCCAAAAAAATTATTCACTTTTATTATGGGCCATGAATAATAAAGAAAGCAGATACTTAAGTGAATCATTTTCAATACATTTCAATGAAAACAGCCAAAGTTATAACTTTACACAACAGGGTAGGCCCATGAAGATCTAGCTGGTCATAAAGGAAGTAAGAAAAGCAATTAACTAACTTAACAAAGAGAGCGCGTGGATATGACCTGGTTAATGGAGAACTTCTAAAACAATTACTCAAGAAAGCTATTGTCGAGAAATGTATACTCTATAATTCGATCGCAGCGTGTTCCAAGGTTATGGAAACTTGCTGAATAATTATATAAGGGCGACAAAAGTAACAATTTGTCTCTCTTACCAAACATGTCTGAACTGTTTGAAAAATTATTTGTAAGTCTATTTCATCCAATTATAATACGAGGTGTGTTCAGAAAGTAACGAGCATTTTAATTTTTTGAACAAAATATTTATTTATTCTTCTACATTGATGTTGTCGCCTTTAAAATAGTCCCCATTGGAGATTATTATGCGCTTCTTCCAATCCTCGAAACACTTCTCAAACTCGATCTTTGAGATAGCCTTTAGTTCTTTCAGCTATGCGATTTTAATGTTATCTACGGCTGTAAAACGACGGCCCTTTAAGGTTCTCTTTATTTTTGGAAATAGGAAAAAGTCACACGGAGCCATGTCTGGCGAATATGGAGGCTGAGGCATCGTTACAATACTGTTTTTGGCCAAAAATTCACGAACAAGCAATGAAGTGTGAGCTGGTGCATTATCGTGGTGCAAAAGCCATGAATTGTTTCTCCACAGATCCGGGCGTTTTTTTTCGGATTGCTTCACGCAAACGGCGTTGAACTTGTAGGTTTTCCATAGGTAGTAAAATCGATACCTTAATTAATTCTGACGGGCACTATTAACCGTTTCACCTGGTGGCAGGAATTCATGATGCACTATGCCATTAATATCGAAGAACACAGTGAGCATAACCTTCACGTTCTAACCATAACCACACGGCATAACCAAGCCCGCACTTGTCGAGCCTTTTTCGGTCTTGGCGAGCCAGAATGCCTCCACTGAGATGATTGAGCCTTAGTTTCGATGTCATGTCCGTAAACCCATGTTTTATCACCTGTTATAATAAGTTTCAGTAATTTTGCATCGTTGTTGACTTCATTTAGTGACTCCTGAGCAACTTCCATTCGCCACTCTTTTTGTTCAAAATTTAACAATTTTGGAACGAATTTTGCTGCCACGCATTTCATACACAAAACATTGGAAACAATGTCATGACATGATCCAATCGATATGCCAACATCATCAGCGACCTCTCTGTCACGTAATTGTGATTCGGCGATTGTTCATAACCATTTTTTTCACTTTTTCCACGTTTTCATCGGTTGTTGATGTGCTGGGGTGTCCAGGGCGTTTGTCATCTTCAACGTCTTCACGGCCTTCTTGGAAACGCTTATACCACTCGTAAACTCTTGCATTACTCATAGCAGACTCACCGTAGGCCTTTGTTAACATTTCACACAATTTGTTACACTTTATTCCATTTTTACGCAAAATTTGATAAAAATTCTTTGATCCATTTCTTTTAACAAACGAAAATCGCCGAGCTCATAAAAACACGTCTAACCTTAGTGGCTGTCACAAAGTCAACAATGAAAACAGCTGAAAGTTTTATCATACTTCAAGGGCATGTATACCAACATTTAAAAAATGTTTGACAATCGGACTCTCCAAGCCCGCGAAATTTAAAAATTCTCGTTACTTTCTAAACACACCTCGTATTTTTTTCTATCAGATTCGTTTTGGTTATGGTAATCGAAATTCAACTATTGATCAAGTCAGTTGGATTACTGATATGCTTGAGGATGGTTTGGTAAAATTTGAGGTGCTTAAAAC
Source organism: Callitettix versicolor (assembly GCA_022606455.1). Classification (NCBI taxonomy): domain Eukaryota; kingdom Metazoa; phylum Arthropoda; class Insecta; order Hemiptera; family Cercopidae; genus Callitettix; species Callitettix versicolor. The sequence continues at coordinate 81,140,564 of CM040185.1, read as the reverse complement.
ATGTGCTTTGTTAAAAAAACTACAACTTCTTTCTCTAATCTACAACTAGATAACAAAATCTTCTCTGTTTTATCTATATTTCTGTGTTAAAAAAAACGTACTTTCCCTACCAAAACAGATCAAAGTTTGAAGACCCTTAAGGTAGTAAAATTTTAAATTTTAGAAATTATTGAACATTTTTAAAATTACAACCCGGAAAAGCCGGTAAATATTAATCTAGTGTAGATATAATAGATTATGTAAATAGCAAATAGAGTGAGTGTTTGTTAGAATGTTGTTAAGTCTTTTCGTGAAAACGGTCTAAACACTATCTTGCAGTCATATAACCAGCAAACTTAAAACAGTGAATATACTTGCTTTATTGTAAATATGTTTTAACAATCACAATCAGCATTAAAATCTGCATACATCTAATGTACATATACAAAGTATCTATATAGACCTATTGACGTGCCTAGTTAATTCTGACTACAAATCTATAGCGTACAAGGATAGTACGCTATAGATATCCCAATCCCAAAGTTGACAGATCGTTGATTGCTACGTTTGTAGATGATACTACTGTGCTGTATGTAGGTAACATCAAAGAGCCACTGCAGATTTTCAAGAATTAGTGAATGGTAAAGTTCCTTGGAGCACTCAACTATCTGACCTTGAAAAATTTTTGCAACAAAAATGCACATATACCTAGGCAATGGTTAGGTTTTTCCTTACTCAAACACAGCAAAGTGCCTGGGAATGAGACAGATGAAAACCTGCGCTGGAAGGTATACGTTAAGAAGAAAATGGCTGAAATTACTTTACGTGACAAATTGGATACAAACTATACAATAGGAATTAAGCGATCAAACTTTCGTGACGTTCCAGACGTAGTAATATCCAAATAAAACAAAAATTTCAAAACATAGTCTTGAGAACTATTGTAACTTTTCGCCTCTTGTACATCCGGAACAGTGATCACTAACGAGACTTGTGTATCTTCACAGTTGAAAATAAAATCACTCGATATGTTCCATGCCAATAAATACGGCATCCCGCTGCATATGCATCAAACGAAAGTAACGTCATAACGTTGGCAAACGATAAGCCTATTGATTTGTAGTCAAAATTAAATAGACACGTCAGTGGGTGCCTAGATCTCTGTATATGTACATTAGATGTGTGCAGATTTTAATGTCGATTATGGTTGTTTAAACATATTTACAATAAAGCAAGTATAATTACTCTTTTAAGTTTGCTCCTTATATGACTGCAAGATACGGTTTAAACTGTTTTCACGAAGAACAGACTTAATGAAATTGGAACAAATACGCACTATATTTGCTATTTATATTATCTTTTATATTTACACTAGATTAATATTTCCCGGCTTTTTTCGGTTTTCAATTAATTTCTAAACTTTAAGATGTTTCATAATTTGAAAATTTGTTTTATTAACTCCCTTTTTACTTTTTTAAAGTACTTTTTTAAAATACGAGGGTTGATCAAATATAAACGAGACTGATTTTTTAAAAAATTTATTGCTTACTTACAAATTATTCTTGATACAACTTATTTTTCTACATAGTCTCCCGCACGAGTAACACATTTTTTCCACCGGATTGGAAGTTTTTTAATTCCATCTTCGTAAAAAGTTCTCGGGCGTTCATTGAGCCATTGGAGCACGAAGGTCTCCACCGCAGAATCGTCTTCGAAACGCTGGCCTCCAAGCGCCTCTTTGAGTGGCCCAAACAGGTGATAGTCGCAGGGTGATAAGTCTGGACTGTATGGGGGAAGTTCCATTGGTTCCCAGCCAATTTGATCGAGTTTAAGCCTCGTAGCGTTCGCCGAATGTGGTCGGGCATTATCGTGAAGAAGAATGACGTTTCTCGCCGGTTTAGATTTCCTTTTCCTACGAAAAGACTGTTTTGCGGCCTCTAAAACATCGCAATAATATTGTGCATTTATTGTGCGTCGTTGATGGAGGAAATCGACGTGAAAGGCGCCTTGATTGTCGAAAAATACAGTGGCCATTACCTTCCCGGCCGACGATCGTGATTTGGCCTTCAGGTTTTCTACTGCTTCCCGTCCTTCGGCGAATTCCTTGTGCCAAGCAAAAACGCGAGCTCTTGACAGGGTCCCCGTATTGAGCCGTCAATCTACGAAAGATTTCAGTCGGATTGACCCCCTCCTTGGCCAAAAACTTAATAATAATTCTCTGCTCCACGGAAACGTGCACTTCACTCTCACTCATTGTATAGTTTTATATTGAAGGGTCCGAACGGAAATGTTGCCCGTCTACGCCCGTCCCAAACCTCCCAGGCTACCTGAAACCCCACCCTTTAGAGTTCAATGTCCAACGGAAAAGTTTTTAGAAAGTCAGTCTCGTTTATATGTGATCAACCCTCGTAACATTTAAATTTAATTATATTTATTTATTATAACACAAGCTACAGAGCTCTAGAGATGGTAACGATATCACAGAACTTTTTCACAGATAGTCAAATTTCACATGTTTATCTAATAGTGAATGGCTGAGTTCAACTGTTACTAACTGTGAACTGTGAACTGATATCTCCGAAATCTGTTCAACCGTGCCCCTAGTTCCTTTTATTTCCGCTAAGATCGCGTCGCTTTACCCTGCGCATGCGTAATGAGTTCACAGTTTGGTCCAACCTATCTACACACTAACTGTGAACTGTGAAATTTTCACTTAGTGCGGAATTACTGAGACGAGATAAATACTGATATTGCTAACTGCGCGCGCACAGTTGTTTCCCGCCAGATTTAGCTTGTTGTTGGTATTATTTATTTAGTATAGCGAATGTTTTTTTTGCACAAGTAGTGTTGTGTAGAAGACTAATTGTAAAGAAGAATTGTGTATTTGTGTAGATAAAATACCTGATTTTGTTTGTTTTTTTCTGATTTATATATTAGCCTATATGAAGAAGCAATAGCTACATTACAGATCAGCCAAGACATTATTTCACAGTTCACAGTTATTCACAGTTTAATTTAACAGATATTGAAAAGTAGCAGTAGCAGTTTTCACATATGACAGTATTTCACAAATAGTATCATCTCTACAGAACTCTGCTCAGGGAGTTAGGTTTGGCAGCATAATAGGTGCATAATTCTACCTTAAAGCAATCGATATAATTATATAAAAAAGTAATGAGTCTTTTAAAATATTTTGGTATTTTAGCACATTACTTCCTTAAGGATATGATGTCTTCGAGTTTTCAAATTACATTTTCTCTACACAGAAATAATAACTGACTATAGTTCGATAATACTAATTTAATTGTAATTTAAATCGTTTTTTTAATTGATAATTATATACACGATAATTTAAATATTTATAATTTTTGGTTTCAATAAACTGTCTTCTATTTTACATTTATATGTTGCGTTACAAACATATTTCGTTTACGTGTTATTATCCTTTTCGTCAGTGTTAAATCAGTGTTTAAAGGTGATGCATTGGAATATTGCCGAACAGCTGTTTTCTATTTATATCTATACACGGCTTTAAATTCTAATCGATAGTCTAGACAGAGTACCTTAAATGTTGTGCTTCGACACTCGATTGTCAGCTGATTCGCCGACTTCCCATAAGACATTTAACTCATTTTCCGCTCATTTTTCCGAAACCAATCCTGCAATTCCACACCGAAACATTTTTCATGGATGAATCAGTGGGATGTCATACCATGTAACCCCCATGGTGTTATATATATATATATATATATATATATATATATATATATATATATTATCTGCGTATAGACCCTGTTGGATCACGCAAAGCACTCCGACTCATGTCTTGCTCCTTCTAATCCTCCACACCTCCCTCATCCTGTCCCCATGTTCTCATCCTGTTCCATCCTGTCCTCATCCTCTTCCGCTCCTCCGTCCATTTTACCCCTGCTCTCTTTGGGATTTCATTCTCTGGGACCTTCCAACCGACCATCTTTCTCCTGTATGCGTTCCTGTCTTCAACGCCTGTCTTGAAAGTACTGGACGTGAAGTTATTGTAAGTTATTCTTTACTGAGTTATTTATAAGCATTATATACCACATAATGTGCACCAATATAAATGATAATACCGTTCTACTTTATATCGAGAACATCTGTGTCGAATACTTCCCACTAGGAATACAGACATGCGCAGTATCATCGCCGTTGATTTACGAGCATTACGTACTAAAAAAACGTATGATGACGTAAGAATACTGTTAATACGTGAAGGAATGCCAGTTTAAATAGACAAATGAACAATGTTTACCGCAATCCTCTTTATAACAAAAGTATTGATGTAAATTACGTCAGTGTCACTGATATAGCGCAATTAATTCATAACAAATTTTCTGAAAAATTTAAGATGCAAAAGCGTATGCCATGTTTATACTTACAAAACGTTAGTGTTATAACAAATTACCGGAGAGCTGTAGGAGTGTCAGGGGAAGCGAAGACAACTTCAACTCCGAAGCTGGACAGAGTGGAATCTACGCGGAGCAGAACTCAGCTCCGATTCCGCTCAGCTCAGCTCCGTTAGGCCTTGGTTGTAGATTCACTGGTTACTAACCGTCTAACGTGAGTGATAACGGTGTCAACGATCAACTTTATGGGCATAGCTTGGCAAATGTTATCTGAAAAGGTAATACAATTCTATCCTCTCCTCTCTCGGCCTAGTTTCAGCTGTCCAAGGTCACGAGCCTAGATTAACTGCGTCAACTGTAGAATACGTAGCATCTAAAGAAGGACAGTCCATCTCCCGGTGCAGATGAGATGTGCTACTGCTAGATTAGAATAGTGCATTTCTCCCATCCGTGAGCATGAAGGAAGTTGAAACATAAAATATTGAACACTTCATAAAAACAAAGCATAAACGTAAAATATTAATAACTTTTCGTGACACTGAACGTTGACGGCGTCGGAGAGGCAGTTTTGAAGGTGTAAATCACCCTTTTTAATATACTGCGCATCTGGGCTTGAACCAACGTCAACAGACGAGTTATTTATTGTGACAATAATAAATACCCCTGCGTATGTGTTTCAGGTGGTAACAAAACGGTGACGTCACAGCTAGTAACTTTTCGACAACAATAAACCGTTACACATACCGTAACAGTCCGAATAACCGTGAGTTTCCAAAAACCGCAAGATAATACCGTAGCTTTAGATGACACTGTGTGTTGCAAATTGTTGAAGCTCTTCGAACAGCGGAAGCTTATAAAACGTCACAGATCATAAAGTTTTCATCGAAAGTTCCACAACTAGAATAATAAAATATCAGCAGACTCTCTTACGAGATGGAAGTAGCAATAAATTTTTATTATTGTTTTGAAAATATGATTTCATTATTATAATCAGCATTAAAATCTGCATATATTAGAGCTTCAAAATTTAAAATCCAATTGCAAATATGAACATTTTATCTGTGACTGCAAATTAGTTTTCGTAATTTCAAAGCATTAAATGATAAGGATAGTTAGGTAAGTTTTTTAAAAAAGGATAATAAAAGGCTATTTATAATCAAAATGGCCGCCATTTTGTAACTATTAAATAGATTTCGCAGGGTGATCGATATTGGTGTCATTTTAAAATATCAAATTTGAATTATATTATTGTTTCAACCAACCAGATTACATTTAAAATACTAAAATAACCTTTGACCGCCCTCAGATTGTTTACGTCATTTCGATAAATTTTAAAAATTACAAATGCTGAATTGTGCAGATTTTCAATTCGATTACGACTGTGAAACAAATTTTCAAAAATATATCATGATTAAAAAGTTTTCCTTTAATTTTAACTGTTTGAAATTTTGAAACTTTTCGGCGAGTTTTTCTACTGTCTGAATAAAAGTCAATTTGTGTACCAAATTATAATAAAATCGGACAAATATTGCGAACGACAGCTTGCTAATGACACAAACGCGCATGTGCACGCTTATGGCAAAGTACAAAAGGGAATTTCATATGTAATAGTTGTACGAAATGATAACACTTAACAGGAATTAAGGTAAAAGAAATTAAAATAGCGGAAAGCAGCTGTTTCAATGACGTGACAGCAGCGAATTTTGAATTGTTTAACGTAATTTTTTGTCCACTGTCGCAATACTTTCTCTTTCGTATAGAGCGAAAGTTTCCTTTATTTTTTAAAAATTTTATCGCCGTTCGGCCTCGCCAAGATTGAACTCGGGTTCTCTGCATACCCCAGAGACAATAGAGTAGGAGGCAGCCGAGATGGCGATGTCGGTAGTAGGAAACTACTACCCTTTTTGCGGACATTAGTACAGTTAGGCATTACTAAAAACATTTCGCACTCCATAACTTGGTGAATATCGAATAAATGAATGAATTTTAAGGCTGAAAAAATACACTACGACCTTCGTAGATCTAGCCGCCTCGGTGGCCTAGTGGATAACGTACTAGGCGTTCACCTCGAGGACCCGGGTTCGATTCCCGGCGAGGGCTTGACATTTTCATATGCTATAAATCATCCTATCGTCGGACGTTAAACGCAAAAAAAACCTTAGTAGATCTATTGTGTTCCCTATATCCCGTAAAATAATCAGTTACGGTTTTTCCTCCAGCCTTTCGTGAAGTTCAAAGATTTGGAGAGGATTTTAAGTAAATAACTTGTTTACCATACAGCTACACTTTTTCAAAATCTGATTTCTCTATCATACACTGTGATAAAACCTTTATTTCTGAGTTTTTAAATTACACTGACAACTTAAAAACTGACTAAAACATTTTATTATCAATTACCGCGACAAAATCAATTTTGCAGAAAATTAGCGTAAAAATATTATGAATAGTTTAAATTCAGCGTTCCTATCTTGGTTTTTATTTAAACATTGGCACGAAAATCGATTTTTGTAAAAGCTTAAACTAGTTCGTTTCCCAACAAGATCCATCCCATAATTTTGAAATGTCGGCCATTTCAAGTCCTCGATTCAATGTCGCTAGTCTGGTTTTACCAATGGCTAATTTTAAAGTAGTCACTTAAAAATAAAGTTTTGTTGCGTAATGCGAGTTTAGTAAAATTGATAAAGTTGTGAAATTATAAAATTTGAAATATTAATTTGACTTATTAAAGCCTGTAGATTTGTTTAAAATGAAATAAAATTATTGCAAATACTGCAAGAGAAGTGGAAGTTTCTAATTTTTACAAAAATACCACTTGGTAATAGAATATTAAAACTTAACTAAAAAATGTCAACATTAAAATAAATAAATCAAAATAAATCTTCATTATAACACTATTAGAAATATGAAGTAGTAATTTTTATATTAAAAAAACGCATATTCAATGCCACGTATATCCAAAGTGAACACTCAACCTTCTACAAGATGTATTTTTCCCCGCAGTAAAAACATCACAAATATTTCATCCGCTGTTACAGTACTTTTGTGAATATAAATTCTTGAATGACGTTGGCAGAACTGCTGCTGCATGTAGTTCAAACCATCGATCTTTTTGCGGTCAGTGCCCCAAAAACAAGAGTTATAGGTTACGTAAAGCAGTAATATGTAAACTTTAAAAAAAAATAATGGTAACAAAAGTATTGCAAAAACATGACGTAAACATTGTTGTAAATGTACTGCCAACATTACAAAATTTCACATTTTTAGTGAATTTCCGTTGGGGTAGTGAAAATTTGGTTTAAGGGTTCGTTTAAAATTTTTACGTATTTTTTAAATAGGCTTATGTTCTAGTTGCATGTTTAGGCTTTAAATTAGGTACTTTGTTAACTTTAGGTACGGTTTTTATGCGTCCAGTTGATGACGTATATCACAATAAACACTAAAATTATTTGTCTAATAATGCGTACTTTTAATTTTTGAAAATAATAAGTCTGTGGAAAATCCAGGAAAGTTCACTTCGTGATAAGGGGTTAATTAAAAAAACTTACAATTTTTGTAAAATAAATAATTATTTCTGTAATAATTTCAGTAGGAAAGCTTAGACAAAATTTTTAAATTAAAAATCCTTCAAAAATGTACAATTTAAAAAAAAATGATCCATTTACTGGCTTTAAAGAAAATTAGACAAGCAGAATGAAAATAATAAAATTATTTAATCATTGGATTTTTTTATAGTGTCATACTCACGTAGAGTGAGTAAGTCTAGACAGAGTTGTTCAAATAATGTGAATTTGAATGAAAGTAAAAGTCCGGTCCAGAAATAAGCGTGTCTGTTTGTTTGTTTAAAGCGTTTGTTTACAAAATACTTCTCGGCGAGATGCAAGCAAACTTGGAACACATTTACTTTAATAGTCGAAAAGCAAATAAACGTTGGCAACACTGATAAATCGTTTTAGCCTTCTTACAATTACGTAACCTGATTTTTCGAAACTCAAATACTGTTGCTAATTTGTATTAGTCGAGTCTGCAACTGATATTTCATAAGGAAAATATTAAATTTCCCAATTTCACAGGGCGTTTAGAAAGGCGAAACCCAAAAAATTCGAGTGTTCATGCTCCCGATTCTTTAAATTCGACATTTTGTCTAACAAAAATCTCGCAGCACTTTTTAACTTAGTTATTATCAAAACAATAAATTATTTTTCAGGGTTTTTAGTTATGTCACAAAATTTTGTAATTATGCGCTTCAAATTACAGAAGGAGTTGAATTCCTACTAGTTTTATTTTATATTCTTACTTATGGAAACACACACAAGTAGCTGAGGCAATGAGGTACATACCCTGTAAGGCTAAAATACCTTGGGAGACTCTGGTATCCCAGGGCTCCGTTTGATACACCAATAGGCCGGTGTCATTCACTCCCATCAGCACTGGTTGCTTTACAGTTTATAGAGTTAGCCAAACTATATAGAGTAGTCAATGTGTGTGTGTGTGTGTGTGTGTGTGTGTGTTTTGCGATGTCAAAAAAAGGTGAAAAAAATCTTTTATAAACGACCTGGGGTAGGGCATCGTCACTCCCCACAGAGTGTGTGACTCAAGTTAAGTTCAAACTCAAGTTAAGATACATTGCTACCCACTAAAAAAACCACCAAAACCATTCCTCTTCTATAAACCCCCCCCCACGGAACTGCCGCCAGGTATTACTTCGTGGAAAGGTGGACTGGCTGACCGCCTACTCGTCTACAGCGTTGGCTCTCCTTTCTTGATCTTCAATCATCAGTCTCTTCACAGCGGCGAATCCTTCAATAGCCCTCCAGTTGGCCTCTGAAGCCATCATTGTCGCAACCAGACTTTTCGGTGAAACGCTTTCTCGCAGATATGTGTGCAGCTGCCCTCGTCGGATCTCCGACACCGGAAAAACACATGCTCCGCATCTTCATCCACTGCTGGAAGACAGAGGGGACGAGCCGAGTCTATTTCTAGCCTGAAACGGAGCAAGTAAGCTCGGAAGCATCCGTCCCCAGTGAAAATCTGTGTGAGATAGAAGTCCACCTCCCCATGTTCCATGTTGCACCAATCCTGGATGTTACCTATGAGTTGGTATGTCCATCGTCCATTTGTTGATTCGTCCCAAAGTCGCTGCCAGGTACCCAGGGTCCCATTTTGCTCCTCTTTAATTTCCATTCTACAACTGTACCGCTGCTCAGCACTTCGCTTGCGCCAGTAGAGCCTTGTTCTTTCATCAGCCATCAGCTCCATTGGGGATTCGCCCGCCACTACGCATGCAGAATCGTAAGAAACTGATCGATAACCACAAGCAGTACGAGCTAGAGGTACGGTAGGATCGTTCACCACTCATTTCTGCTGCCTCCGCCGGCATCCAAGAGTCTACAATGTGGATGCATAATCAATATGGCATTTAATCACGTTGTTACAGTACATCATAACCTCAAAAAATTATTCCGTACCTTAACAGTACCAAAGGAATGTGAAAACACACCGAGGGAGCCAACGTTCCCGCTAAGTTGCCATGTGAAGTGAGAATATATGGATATTTCTATGCAAAGCCATGCTTGAAAAGCGGCTCGCGTAACGTTTATTGGAACACAACTACATATCGAATTTGAATAAGATGAAAATATATTTCCCTTTTGGGTACTTATAGTGTGTTATATAATGGTCACGTTCAAGCCCTAAATACAAACTGCTTCCCGCACTTGGTCACTGCAAAACAAAAGCATTACTTCCAGCGATACTTTTATTCATAGCTTCCTAAATGTTTACAGCTCGACAGAACCTGGTTATGATTTGATCGTTTTATTATTATGCAATTCGCCAATTGCTCTCCATTCTCAGTCCTCAACCCTCAAACTCTTCATGTGAGTATTTGACAAAATTTTATATTAAAAAACATATAAAACTACATACATTAAAACATTAAATACTACATACTGCATACACGTACTACATACTACTTAACACGTACTAAGTACTGTATACTACATGCCACGTACAAAATACTACATACCATAACCGATTTCATTGTTTTTCTTTCCTGTTCATAGATATGTCAGATTATTGAATATTATCATGCATTTGGCACTTTACATGCATTGGCACTTTAGAGGATATTTTGTAAGCCTATTTATTCATAATCGAGGCATACAAACTGTTGACGTGAAGTCCTGACATTATATTTGTTATTGAAGTCATTTGGAAATCTGATTTCACCAGCCTTAACATCTGCATATACAGCATTATAAACTTTCAACTTACATTGGAAATAAAAAAAAATGAACCCTGACCGCCGTTAAATTAAAATTATTAATTCCGACATATTTTGTAAATTAAAAAATTTAATTTTTAACGCTGATTACGGTAATGAAATAATTTTTTTCGAAACAATTTTAGAGTAAAAAAAGTTACGGCATCTTGAACATTTGGAATGAAAAATCGATTATATAAGAGTTCGTGATCGATGCTCGATTCAGGATCCACGGCGCCGTGGAAATTCTCTGATAACAAATAGAAATTAAACCATGAACGCCATCGGTTTGATTTACGTTTCGCTCTTGAACCGTCAAATTATTCATTTTTGGCAAACAGACTAAGCTCTAGACATTCACCTACTTTCATAATTCAAAACACCGCAAATTATCAGAATACATGTTCTGACGTAGGAACGTGTTCTCGGTGAATTTAACGCCTGCTTTTACAACAGAACAATACGCCCTGCAAGTGAGCACGGCGGGACGTCAGTCTCATCGGTTACACCCACTTTGGTATTCCATTAAAGATGGCGCTGGTGTTTGCGTTTAATTGTCTCTAGGACAATGCAAATGCAGATCGTTTAGTTTAAAGAATAGATTGTGCATAGTTTTATAAAATTATATTGCTAAAACTCAACCAGACTGAAAGGGGTCGCTGTTTATTTTCGTTGTTTTCAATGTCCACTGACACGCCTATTTATGTTCCTTAAGTCACGGAGCCTCACTTGATTATATTGACAGTCAACTAAATCTATTTTACGAAATTATTGCATAATGGATGGAACAATTATTAAGCACAATGAAAAGAAATATTTGCATCAAAGGGAAGATAGTCACGGATCGCAACTGTCACGCTAGAGTGATAAAAGCGACATTCCAACAAAACTTTTGTTATCACACTACAAACATACTACGTTCTATGTACTACATAATAAGTACGGCGTACTGCATACTACATACCACGTATTACTGCATAGGCCTACTACATACTAAATATTATACAGTACATATGACATTACATACCCGAACAACGTACTACATACTACATACCGCGTGCTACATATTGCATACCGCGTATTACTTACTACACACTACATACTACATATCACCTACTACAAACTACCTACGATATACTGCATACTTCGTACTACATACTACATACTGCATACCACATACTACATACTACATACACATATTACATACTACATGCTGCGTACTGCATACTGCATACACGTACTACATACTACATAACACGTACTAAGTACTGTACATGCCACGTACAAAATACTACATACCACGTACTACACACTGCATACTACGTAGTACGTACTGAATACTACATATCACGTACAACATACTATATAACATGTACTACATATATATCACATACTACATACTATGTACTACGCACGATATACGACATATGACATACACCCCGTATTACATACTATATACGATATACTACATACTACATACTGCATACTGCAAACTACATAATATACACACACATTTTTTTAAACCTGTTTACGACATTATAATCAGCAATAAATTCTGCATCTATTGAATTTAATTTCTTAAATTACATTCCAAATAAACCCTAATCACTGATACATTATTTTTTCCCTTAAAAGAATATTTTAAATTTTAAAAAGCTAATTTATGCTACTTTAACGTAGTAACGATGATGAATGTAGATTTTCAAGAAAGTAACAAATTTTTCTTAATGTTTTTAATGTATTTTGATACTATTAAATGTATTTTGTGAGTAACGACTCTGACCAAACTATTACCAAAATCGATTTCCCAGCCACACTGGAATGCATATCCGCTGTGTCCCTGAACCGTGAACCTCAGTTACTGTCGTCATTAATGCCTGAGTCACATTTATCGTAAATGCTTTTCCGTCGTCTTCATTACTCTAATTCGCATTTAAAAAAATGAATGAATGAATGAATAAATGCGTGCATGACTTTCTAGTATTACTATTGCATTGCGATTTTTGCCCCCTTTATGTATTCCTCAGATGCTCAGTTACAGCGTCTTCTCCACTCCTGGCATCTTCATAAAATCTAGGATTTGGAGAGGATTCAAGATGAGTAACTCTTTCACTTCAAACTGGTGACTGCCAGGATCATTAGTGAAGAGCTTGCATATACTTTCCTTTCAACTCTTCTTTTTTTTTGAATGCTTATATAAGGCTAAGATACTCTGAGGGGTCGCCGGATATCCCAGGATTCAGTTTCATACACCATTAGGCCGTTGTCATTCACTCCATCAGCACGGGTCACGTTAAACTTTAGAGTTAGCAAAGCTATGTAGCGTAGTGAATGTGTGTGTGTGTGTGTGTGTGTGTGTGTGTGTGTGTGTGTGTGTATGTGTGTGTGTATTTGTGTGTGTGTGTGTGTGTGTGTGTGTGTGTGTGTGTGTGCGCGCGCGCGCACATGTGTGTGTATATATGTGTGTGTTTGTGTGTTTTTGAGTAGATGAGTATGAGCAGTATAAGCTAGAGGTACTTTGGGATCGCTAAGCCCATTAGCTGCTCATTTCAGCTGCCTCCGCCGGCGTAAAGTACGGATGTTCAGCAAAGTCATAAAAATATATATATATATATACAACTTTTAACTGCGTCTCAAATCGTGATCGACCGTTCCAATTTTGTTTCCGTTGAACTTTCTATAATACACACAAGAACAAAAGTACGGCACTGAAATACGCAACAGAGTTAAGAACGTTAAGGAAAGTTTCCTAACAATGAACCGACATTTTGCAGCTGTTTTCAAAGAGGCACACTCAGCTGCCTTGAGGAAATTAATAAATTCTTCGATTGTAAAGAAAACTTAATTACGAAAATTGTTTAATGAAGAAACTGGTCAACGTTCGGAGGGAAGTTTATTGTTTAATCGTGGTTTGGAAGGAAAACCTCCCTCCCCCACGTAACGCAATAATGGATAATTTCCGAACCCGAGATGCCCACTTCGCCGCTCCGTGCTTGATGAAAGAACTGAGCAGAGTAAACAAACTTTACGCCTAAGTGTAACATAAACAAGGACAGTTAAACTGGCGTCAGACTTAAGATCGCCCACGACAGCCAGACATTAAAGTACGGAGGTCAGGGTTTAATTTATTCTCTCCACGAACTGTAATTTTTTTTCATACTAGTAACATTCCATAAATGACAAATTTTAAGCAAACTTTGATAAACCAATTTCAAAAAATAATTTTTTTTTTTATTGACCACCCTCTCTAACTAGACTTTGCGTATGGAGAACAAAAAATATTTTTCTTCGCGTGCATAAAGATTAAAGTTTTACAAAATATGACCAAAATTGTTTTTCAGAAAATTTGAAAAACTTGGTTTTTAATTAATTTTTTCCAACACAGTACCGCTTCAAATCAAAAAATGGACACACAGTATAAAAATGACATCAAATCAAAATCGGTTGTTCCATTTTGTTTCTAACTATAAGAACCACGCGCGCGCGAGCGGGAAGAAACAAAACTAAAAATTTCATTTTAGAATTTCAGGGCTGCAGAACATGTTTTTTTATAAATAAAAGCGTTTGTGTAGAAAGCTTTTTTAAAAAATTAAAAATCAAATAATCTCAACATTAATTGGTCAGGTTTTGCTAAAATTTTGATAATAATGAAAATCCATAATTCAAACTTGGCAGTCTATTATGACTTGAGTTATGAAAATTGAAATAGTCCGTCAGAAAATTGAAAAAAATTAATGGACGCATTTTTAGAAACCGTGCCGATCTTACATTTTCTTGTCGCAAACTTTCACGCGGATATTGATTGTTTTTACACAGGTGATAGTAAGAACAATATTTTTAGTACAGAGGAGCTAATAACGGAACTCCAAAGAACGGATCTCTACACGGAGAGAGACATTCAAGTAAAAACAATATTTTGTTACGTAGAAGTTAATAACGAACTCCAAAGAACGAATTTCTACACAGAGAGAGACATTCAAGTAAAAGCAATATCATAGTTACAGAGGAGCTAATAACGGAACTCCAAAGAACGGATCTGTACACATACAGACATTCAAGTAAAAGCAATATCATATATCATAGTTACAGAGGAGCTAATAACGAACTCCAAAGAACTGATCTCAACACAGAGAGAGACATTCAAGTAAAAGCAATATCATAGTTACAGAGGAGCTAATAACGAACTCCAAAGAATGGATCTCTACACAGTGAGAGACATTCAAGTAAAAACAATATCTTGTTAAGTAGGAGCTAATAACGAACTCCAAAGAACGGATCTCTACACAGAGAGATATTCAAGTAAAAGCAATATCATATATCATAGTTACAGAGGAGCTAATATCGGAATTCCAAAGAACGGTTCTCTACACAGAGAGAGACATTCAAGTAAAAACAATATCTTGTTACAGAGGAGCTAATAACGAACTTCAAAGAACGGATCTCTACACACAGAGAGACATTCAAGTAAAAACAATATCTTGATAAGTAGGAGCTAATAACGAACTCCAAAAAACGGATCTCTACACAGAGAGATATTCAAGTAAAAATAATATCTTGTTACAGAGGAGCTAATAACGGAACTCCAAAGAACGGATCTGTACACAGACAGACATTCAAGTAAAAGCAATATCATATATCATAGTTACAGAGGAGCTAATAACGTAATTCCTAAGAACGGTTCTCTACACACAGAGAGACATTCAAGTAAAAACAATATCTTGTTACAGTGGAGCTAATAACGGAACTCCAAAGAACGGATCTGTACACAGACAGACATTCAAGTAAAAGCAAAATCATATATCATAGTTACAGAGGAGCTAATAACGTAATTCCAAAGAACGGTTCTCTACACAGAGAGAGACATTCAAGTAAAAACAATATCTTGTTACAGAGGAGCTAATAACGAACTCCAAAGAATAAATCTCTACACAGAGAGAGACATTCAAGTAAAAACAATATCTTGTTACAGAGGAGCTAATAACGGAACTCCAAAGAACGGATCTGTACACAGACAGACATTCAAGTAAAAGCAATATCATATATCATAGTTACAGAGGAGCTAATAACGTAATTCCAAAGAACGAATCTCTACACAGAGAGATATTCAAGTAAAAACAATATCTTGTTACAGAGAAGCTAATAACGGAACCCAAAGAACGGTTCTCTACACAGAGAGAGACATTCAAGTAAAAACAATATCTTGTTACAGAGGAGCTAATAACGAAACTCCAAAGAACGGATCTGTACACAGACAGACATTCAAGTAAAAGCAATATCATATATCATAGTTACAGAGGAGCTAATAACGAACTCCAAAGAATGGATCTCTACACAGAGAGATATTCAAGTAAAAACAATATCTTGTTACAGAGGAGCTAATAATGGAACTCCAAAGAATCGATTTCTACACAGAGAGACATTCAAGTAAAAACAATATCATGGTTACAGAGAAGGTAATAACGGAACTCCAAAAAAGGATCTCTACAGAGACAGATATTTAAAAAAATAATATTTTGGTTACAGAGGAGCTAATAACGAAACTCCAAATAACGGATCTCTATACAGACATTCAAGTAAAATAATATCTTGTTACGTAGGACCTAATAACCGAACTTCAAAGAAGGGATCAACTACGCACACGAATAGACGTCGGAAAAAAAATATTTAAAAAACCTGGATGCGGAATGATCCACGAAAATCTCACATAATTGTTACACGTTTATTTTACTTTGTATAGTGAGAAAACAAACTCTTTACATAATTTCAGCAACAACTTGTGGTAAACACACTTAAAAAGGAACTCTGCCGGGAATTTAAATATAGGCAGATCGATGACGTGTAGGCGTCGTAGTTATTTTGAAGGTTGTTGTTCTTGTCAAAGTGCACGAGACGCTCCATCTTTAGAGCCAGGTGTGTTGACGCTTCCAAAACGGAAGGAAACGTGTATATCCTGAGCTACCTAGCACGAAGGGAAACACTAATGCACAGCGGGGCAGAAATATCGTATCTACTCAAAGTTACGCTACAGTGTACAGTGGAGGAAACACGTTGCATAAACTTTCTCTTTTTCAATTCGTAACGAATTTCTACTAAAAAAGAAGATATCGTGGTTAAGAGCCTGATCCGAGAAGTTTGGATAACCTTATCTTACTTTAAATATATTTTGGTGACACAGATAATTTGATCGTATTCTTTAAGTAATTATATCCATCTAACCCTATAAATTCAAAGCCTTACGACATTTATATCTTGTTTACCTGATACTTTAGAAACAAATCGCTTACTATAGTGATCAGCGTTGAAAACTGTACAAATTTGTATAATAAGTTTTCAAATACAATTTAAAATACGATCGAGACCCCGCAGGGGTGTGCAGACTAGCTGCACCTACTGAGAGGATTTAGACGTCCCTCACGGTACCCGAGTCTAACACACACTTGCACTTGCATTACTACACTTACGACTTTAACACTTTACACTCACACTTACATTTAGGGAGGCGATAATAGCCTCAATGTGCTTTTCGCCTTAAAATAAAAAAAAATTAAAATATGATCAAAGTAAATTATGTATTATTTTTAAAAAAGACTAATTCTCCAATCAAACAAAATTTTATAATTTAAAAAACATTATATTTCCAAAAATCTTAAATATTCTTCCCTATTTAAAATTTTTATTAAAAAAGCATCTTTTAAGGGCAACCATGGTAAGACACAGATCCGGATTGAAATGAGCACCGATCTTGTCCTGCACGACAGGTTTTTATGGCCTTAAGGAATTACTGTGTAATACTATATTGTTATTGTGTGCGGTTTGCCTGTTTAAATCCGTTTGGTTCAAATGCAGGCCAAAAATTTATTTTGGTTATTTCTCGGAGAAGTTCATTCCTCAGAAAAAATCGCGTATCGTTTTTTTCGTGTTTAACGTCTGACTATTGTGCACACTTGGGCTAATGCAGACGATGGGATGATTTATAGCGTATGAAAATTCCAAACTCTGGCCGGGAATCGAACCCGGGTCCTCGGGGTGAAAGCCCAGTAGGCTATCAACTAGGCCACCGAGGCGGCCAACATAGTTTAACGTACTTACATACTTTCATACATATATATTACATACTTACATACTTATTGCATACTTACATACTTACATACATACATACTTACATACTTACATACTTACATACTTACATACTTACTTACATAGTTACATACTTACTTACATACTTACATAGATAGATAGTTACATACTTACTTGTGTACTTACATACATACATATTACATACTTACATACATACATATTACATACTTCCATACTTACATAGTTAAATAGCTACATACTTACATATTTACATACCTACATACTTACATAGTTACAAACTTACATACTTGCATAGTTACATACTTACATACGTATTTACATACTTACATAGTTACATAGTTACATACTTACGTACTTACATACATACATATTACATACTTACATACACCTACATACTTACATGGTTACATAGCTACAAAATAACATACTTACATATTTACATACCTACATTCTTAATTACATACTTACATAGTTACAAACTTACATACTTACATTCTTACTTACGTATTTAATGCTTACATAGTTAGATAGTTACATACTTACTTACATACTTACATACATACATATTACATACTTACATATCTACATACTTACTTACATAGTTACATACTTACATACATACATATTACATACTTACATACCTACATACTTACTTACATAGTTACATACTTACATAGGTAAGTATATAGATACTTACTTACATACTTACATAATTAGAAACTTACATACTTACATAGTTACATACTTACATATGTATTTACATACTTACGTACTTACATACATACGTATTTCATACTTACATACTTGCATACCTACATAAGTACTTACATACTTACATAGTTACGTACTTACATACATACACACTTATATACTTACATACTTACGTACTTACATACATACATATTACATACTTACATATACCTACATACTTAGATAGTTACATACATATATATTACTTACTTACATACCTACATACATACTTACATACTTACATAGTTACATACTTACATACATATATATTAAATATTAACATACCTATATATTTACTTACATACTTACATAGTTACATAGCTACATACTTACATACTTACATAGTTACTTACTTACATACTTACGTCTTTACATACTTACATAGATAGATAGTCACATACTTACTTGTGTACTTACATATATACATATTACATACTTACATATCTACATACTTACTTACATAGTTACGTACTTACATACATAAATATTACATACTACATAGTTAAATAACTACATATTTACATACCTACATACTTACTTACATACTTACACAGTTACAAACTTACAAACTTACATAGTTACTTACTTACATACTTACTTACGTCTTTACATACTTACATAGATAGATAGTTACATACTTACTTGTGTACTTACATACACATATATTACATACTTACATATCTACATACTTACTTACATAGTTACATACTTACATACATACATATTACATACTTACAAAGTTAAATAGCTACATATTTACATACCTACATACTTACTTGCATACTTACACAGTTACAAACTTACATACTACATAGTTACATACTTACATATTTACATACTTACTTACGTTTTTATATACTTACATAGTTAGATAGTTACATACTTACGTACTTACATACATACGTATTACATGCTTACATACCTACATACTTACCTACATACTTACATAGTTACATACCTACATACTTACTTACATAGTTACATACTTACATACTTACATACTTATATACTTACATACTTACATATCTACATACTTACTTACATACTTACATATTTACATACCTACATACTTAAATACTTACATAGTTACAAACTTGCATACTTACATAGTTACATACTTACTTACATACTTACATACCTACATACTTAGTTACATACTTACATAGTTACAAACTTACATACTTACATACCTACATACTTACTTACATAGTTACATACTTAAATACTTACATACCTACATACTTACTTACATAGTTACATAGTTACATACTTACATACCTACATACTTAGATAGTTACATACTTACATATTTTCATACCTACATACTTACTTACATACTTACATAGGTACATACTTACATATTTACATACTTACATTGTTACATACTTACATACTTACATATTTACATACCTACATACTTACTTCCATACTTACATAATTACATACTTACATACTTACATATTTACATACCTACATACTTACTTACATACTTACATAGTTACAAACTTACATACTTATAAAGTTACAAACCTACATACTTACTTACATACTTACATAGTTACAAACTTACATACTTACATAGTTACATAGTTACAGACTTACATGCTTACATAATTACATACTTACATAGTTAGATAGTTACATACTTACTTGCTTACTTACATACATACATATTACATACTTACATATCTACATACTTACTTAATACGTACATAGTTATATACTTACGTACTTACATACTTACATAATTCTTACATACATACATACATACATACATACATACATGCATACATACATACTTACATAATACTGAAATACTTACATATTTATAAACTTACATACTTATATATTTATATACTTACAAACTTACATACATACATACTTATATACTTACATAATTACATACTTACATTTTACTTATTGACATTCATAATTACATACGTATAGACTTACATACTTACATTCTTTCAGACTTACATACTTATATACTTACATAATTAGATACATACTAACATGATTATATATATATATATATATATATATATATATATATATATATATATATATATATATATATATATATGCCTACAAACATACATACTAACATACTTACATATTAAATAATGTTAACATTTTAAAAAACAATCTTATGATAGTTGTAACTAATACTGATGTCCTTATTACAGTAACTCCAAAAACATGTAATTAAGTCAGAGTTGTATAGAGCAAAAACTGAAATACATTCACCATTGTTCAGGAGTTTGGCTAGCTTGTCTGTTCGCAAACTTCACCTGAGCACATTGTTGGGCGTGAAGTCATCTATGGTCTCTTTGAGCAAGGAACAGTTCCGTGTTGTGCCGGTTTTGTAAACCTTAAACCCGGGTTTATATTTGACCAAAAAACGCTATCTGTATTATGCTCCTAAGTTTTTTTAATAATATTATACTTTTATATGTGAAAACAAAATGCACTGCATTAATCAACTTCTAAGAAAAGTGGATTGATGGTTGCTGCAAATTGAAAATACCGAAGAAAGATATCATAGCGTCGTACAAAGCGGGGATTGTAACACCGTGCGGTGAGCTAAGTATGGGGCACAATTCTGTCTGAAATCACTTATTACAAGACGGAATATCGCTCTGTGTTTGTGCGGCCTTGTTGACGATGACAACACCAAAACAGGCTTTGCCAACGGGGCTACCAAATTTCCTGTTTTTCTTTTTCTAATGTCGTACTGTTTCAGTTTTTGATTGAAAAGTTCCGTTGTTTATTATGAAGTCTGTTACTAAGAGTGATGTTTGCTTAACGGAAGTCAGAATTGTAATTGAGATTTAACCTTAATTATTTTTTTGTGTTTAACGTCCGACTATTGTGCACACTTGGGCTAATGCAGATGATGGGATGATTTATAGCGTATGAAAATGCCAAGTCCTGGCCGGGAATCGAACCCGGGTCCTCGGGGTGAAAGCCCAGTACGCTATCAACTAGACCACCGAGGCGGCTACTAATTTTAATCATATAATTATGAAAGTTTGTGTGTTTGTTTTGTTTGTTTGTTTGTTATTCAATCACGCTTTAACTACTGGACCAATTGAGACGAAATTTGGTATGAACATAGCTTAGGAACCTGAGATGAACATAGACCTATTCCCGTCTTTAACAACTCCATTATACTACTTACCCAGTCCAACATATTAATTTAGTATTTAGTTTTGTGGAATGTGTTAACTGTAGAAAAGTGACGTTTTATACATTTATTATATATTGATGGTGCAAATCATTAATATTTCAAATACTTCAAACGCCATTACACTACTTACCCAGTCCAACATATTTATTTAGTATTAAGTTTTGTGGCATGTGTTAACTGTACAACAGTGACGTTTTATATGTTCATTATATATTGGTAAATTGTTATAGGCCCTACGTATTGGTATACGTTTATTGTATATTGGTGAATAATAAATGTTTAAATTATTTTAAACGCCTTTAATAAACCTATTAGCTAAAATTGCTGACATGTAAAAATTTTTAACAGGAACGATAGTTATCCATATTATTATTAAAATCCATATAAATTAGTATTTTTACAAACGGTAGAATTTAAAAGTTAACTAAAGGAGACTTTAACGCTGATTCCGACGGTAAGATTATATTTTTAAAAAACATAAAAAATTCACCGTAGAATTTATTAATTTTATGGTGGTCAAAGTTCGTTTTTTAAAATGTTTTAAAACAATAACTTCCGCATATTAACACGATCGTTTTTTTTAACCCAATTAAAATCTGTTACTTTTTAAAATTCGTTTATCTCTACCGTTATTTTGAATGTGAATCTTCAAGTTGTTGCAAACGTATTGAACAGGAGGATATTAAAGTTTGAAGGTGAACGAACTGAAGCTCGAATCTGTTGGCTCACAACTTCCCACAGATATAATTATTACTTGGGCCTGACAATGGAAAGCTCCTTAGCGAGGAATGCATTTCAAGCTAAAACTAAAATAGTAGTTTAACTACGGTAATGTTCAAATCGGCTGAATTGTTACCGGCGCCATGAAAATTTAATATTTTCAACGGAGTTTCAAAATGGCGGTGTTTCAAATCTTTAAAGATTCGTAACTTTTCACCTTAAATATTTTTTGAAAATGTGATTTCACAATCGCAATCAGCGTTAACAACTTTGCTTTTTGAATTTTTAAAATAAATTTAAAGACAATTATCACGGTTTATTTTCGTATTTTCAAAGAAATTTGTAAGTTTAAAAAGACAAGTAATTTTTTTTTTTAACTTCCAACTATTGTGCACCCTTGGGCTAATGCAGACGATGGGATGATTTATATGAAAATGCCAAGCCTTTTTTTTCTTTGATGCGTATGAAAATACCAAGCCTTGGCCGGGAATCGAACCCGGGTCCTCGGGGTGGAAGCCCAGTACTCTATCAACTAGGCCACCGAGGCGGCCAAAATCGTTTAACGTACTTACATACTTACTTACGTAATTACATACTTACATACTTATATACATACTTACATACTTACGTACTTACTTACGTATTTACATACTTACATAGATAGACAGTTACATACTTACTTGCGTACTTACATACATACATATTACATACCGAGGCGGCCGTGGCCTTTGTAATAAACACTGGGTTAGAGATGGTAAGTTAAATATTGACTAGAAGGTTTAGTAAATATTGACTTAATGTTGTATGTGAAGGTGAAATCAGAATTACAGAGTGTGGATAAAAAATTACTTTTAGTGATTCGCTTCCATCACGTCAGCTAGACAGCTGCTTAAGCTTCTTAATTAATATCATCAACAATACAACCGACAAGTGTTTTTATTGTTGTTAATATTTCGGGAAAGGACCTGTTTATTGTGTGTAATTAATTGCCGTACGTTTAGACTTAATGGCTGCAATTCTCGGTGCGCCATTTGTTTGGGCAAAATGTCGCGGGTAACAGAAGTAATATCCGATACGAAATCATCGCAGAGAAGGAATTATTCCAGCGGTGCTGACACGTAATCAACACGCCAGTCTGCACATGAATGTTGTGAAAATGTTCTATTAGCATTCGATGGATTAACGAGAATGTTCTATGAAAGCCAGTTAATATTCCTAGTTTATTCCTAAGCCCACCGTTTGCAATATTCATAAAGGTTTGTGGAACTTTCTCAATTGAACGTTTTCAGAATGATTTGAATATTTTTATAATTAGTCTTTGCAAGTTCGTAAAAGTAATTTTAGATTCTATATACGACCTGAGAATATTCTGTAATATTTTCTTGAATATTCAGTTTCCCGTGTATTTTCTACAGTGAATTTATTGACGTAATTTGTATTATCTGTTGCTGTGCAATAACTGTATATCATTATTTCAACCATGAAGCCGCCTCGGTGGCCTAGTTGATAGCGTACTGGCTTTCACCCCGAGGACCCGGGTTCGATTCCCGGCTAGGGCTTGGCATTTTCATACGCTATAAATCATCCCATTGTCTGCATTAGCCCAAGTGTGCACAACAGTCGGACGTTAAACACCAAAAAAAAAAAAAAAAAAAAAAAAAAAATATTTCAACCATGAAAAATTGCTCATAATTTATTTAAAAATATAAGTGTATCTTGGTTTTATAAAGTAAAAATAGTTTTATTCTACTGTAGTTCACATTAAATGTAAGAGATGATCTGTTGGTCCTAACTAAGCCTACTGTGAAATAAAGGGTAACAGTAAATTATTTTGTTACGACACTATTGGCGGCTGCACAAAGTAGGCCCTACCATTAAACCATCCCGAGATGACCAAAGTTGGATGTAAACACGTTCCTGACTTCATCCAGTCGTTTTTTTTTTTTTTTTTTTTTTGTCGAAAAACCGTTCAGGTTATTATCGCCGTCACGCTAAATGAAAGTATAAAAAAAATTAAACAAAATTTTACTTAAGTAAGAATAAAACTAAAACAACAACAACAACAAACTATATCAGTAAAAATAAATTAAAAATTTAAATAAAGGTATAGCTATATTACACTTAAGAACTAAATAACAATGAATAATGAATAAAATTTAATAACAATTCGTAAACGTATACATAAACAACAGAAATAAAATTATTAGATAAAATAAATAAATAAAATAACACAAGATATAACAAATATATATATTAAATTTTATTTAAAACATTCAGACGATGAAGGAAGTATAGAACCCGGTCAACGGCCGAGGCACTATCTCCCAACATCGTCTGCAAACAGTTGCTCAGACCACACATAACACGCACATTTTGGAAACTATCACAATCGAGCAGTATATGTTTAATTGTGATGGTTTCCAGTCATGTTAAGGAACATACATATTTATACCTAATGGGTAACAAATTAGGTTATGTACATATTATTTAATTACTTCGGTTTATTTTTGTTTATTGTTTTTGGTATGTCCATATTATAACTTGTATATATTTTTATTTCTTGCTTTTGTTATGTCCGTATATTATTTATTACAATATTACTTGTATATACATATTATCATTTACTGTTTTTGATATGTACATATTATATTTCTTATATGTGAGTAAGTACTGGTTTTACGTATTTTCATTTATTGTTTTTGTCATCGCTCAAACAACACAGAAATAACGATATACAGTTATTGTACAGCAACAGTAATACAAATTACGTCAATAAATTCACTGTACTACACGGGAAACTGAATATTCAAGAAAATATTACAGAATATTCTCAGGTCGTATATAGAATCTAAAATTACTTTTACGAACTTGCAAAGACTAATTATAAAAATATTCAAATCATTCTGAGAACGTTCAATTGAGAAAGTTCCACAAACCTTTATGAATATTGCAAATGGTGGGCTTAGGAATAAACTAGGAATATTAACTGGCTTTCATAATTCATTCTCGTTAATCCGTCGAATGCTAATAGAACATTTTCACAACATTCATGTGCAGACTGGCGTGTTGATTACGTGTCAGCACCGCGAATAATTCCTTCTCTGCGATGATTTCGTATCGGATATTACTTCTGTTACCCGCGACATTTTGCCCAAACAAAGGGCGCACCGAGAATTGCAGCCATGTTGATGATATTAATTAAGAAGCTTAAGCAGCTGTCTAGCTGACGTGATGGAAGCGAATCACTAAAAATAGTTTTTTTATCCACACTCTGTAATTCTGATTTCACCTTCACATACAACATTAAGTCAATATTTACTAAACCTTCTAGTCAATATTTATCTTACCGTCTCTAACCCAGGGTTTATTACAAAGGCCATGGCCGCCTCGGTATGTAATATGTATGTATGTAAGTACGCAAGTAAGTATGTAACTGTCTATATATGTAAGTATGTAAATATGTAAGTAAGTATGTAAGTATGTATATAAGTATGTATGTAATTACGTAAGTAAGTATGTAAGCATGTAATATGTATGTATGTAAGTATGTAAGTACGTTAAACGATTTTGGCTGCCTCGGTGGCCTAGTTGATAGCGTACTGGGCTTCCACCCCGAGGACCCGGGTTCGATTCCCGGCCAATGCTTGGTATTTTCTTACGCATCAAAGAAAAAAAAAGGCTTGGCATTTTCATATAAATCAACCCATCGTCTGCATTAGCCCAAGGGTGCACAATAGTTGGACGTTAAAAAAAAAAAATTACTTGTCTTTTTAAACTTACAAATTTCTTTGAAAATACGAAAATAAACCGTGATAAATGTCTTTAAATTAATTTTAAAAATTCAAAAAGCAAAGTTGTTAACGCTGATTGCGATTGTGAAATCACATTTTCAAAAATTTTTTGACATTACCGTCGTTAAACTACTGTTTTAGTTTTAGCTTGAAATGCATGCCTCGCTAAGGAGCTTTCCATTGTCAGGCCCAAGTAATAATTATATCTGTGGGAAGTTGTGAGCCAACAGATTCGAGCTTCAGTTCGTTCACCTTCAAACTTTAATTTCCTCCTGTTCAATAAGTTTGCAACAACTTGAAGATTCACGTTCAAAATAACGGTAGAGATAAACGAATTTTAAAAAGTAACAGATTTTAATTGGGTT
Source organism: Callitettix versicolor (assembly GCA_022606455.1). Taxonomy (NCBI): domain Eukaryota; kingdom Metazoa; phylum Arthropoda; class Insecta; order Hemiptera; family Cercopidae; genus Callitettix; species Callitettix versicolor. Next base: position 81,114,027 of record CM040185.1, on the reverse strand, counting down.
AAAAAAATGATCGTGTTAATACGCGGAAGTTATTGTTTTAAAACATTTTAAAAAACGAACTTTGACCACAATAAAATTAATAAATTCTCGGGTCCATAATACGCTAGACACTGCTGGCGCATCACATCGCATCTCCCCTGCACAAAAGCTTCATTCTGATTGGTGCGTTCTTTCTCTAGTTTTAAGAATAAAATTCTGGAAAATTACAGTGCCCGCCATAATTCCGAGAATATAGGTCGAAAATCGTTGTTTGACAGAACACCGAGGAGGACTACCCACTACACAACTAGCAACACCCGGACCAACAACACAATACACAACTTGCCTCCGCCTCGGTGGCCTAGTGGATAGCGTACTAGGCTTTCACCCCGAGGACCCGGGTTCGATTCCCGGCGAGGGCTTGGCATTTTCATACGCTGTAAATCATCCCATCGTCTGCATTAGCCCAAGTGTGCACAATAGTCGGACGTTATAAAAAAAAAGTGCTCGGGAGGGATCCGGCCAACTCGCAGAAGCCATTCATTTACCATTCCCCGCCATTCCGCTGCCGATCTGTCGATCGCCCGGACTTTTTCTATTTCTCCCGTAGACTAAAACACTTTCGGTGTGCATAATATACATTACATTTGGTATATTATTTTTAATTTAATATTTTTGCTTTTAATACAAAGTAAACTGATACAGTAGTTATATAAAATGTATTAAATTTCTTTGACTTTTGTTTGTTTCGCATTTTTTCGATAGTTTCCTTCAAGTATCGATACTTTTCTCCGATACCTGTATGTAGTATCGATATTTTCTTTTGATATTTCATCCCTAGTTACAGCGGCACTAATGACGAACCACGCCTACATTTATTACAATTGATTGATTTATTCATCATATACTTACTTATTCCGCAACGTTACTTAATACTGAAAAGTCGAAAAAACCTTCTTTAAATAACTACCACCATATAGTTCCGTCAAAGTTTTTAAAATACCGGTTTAGGCCTGCACACTGTTTTCTTCCATTCCGATGGACAGACACGCAGTATCAATCTTGCATGACTGCTACAATAGAAACAACATATATACACACCCATATATAATTTCTACTCCATATACATCCACGGTATTCTGAAGAGATGAGACGGTGGAAAATCGTGTTATGTTAGAAGCTATGTTAACTTAACATAAATTTAGAAGCATTGTTCATTTTATATCAATCACAAACTTGCACTTACCCATAATGTCGTTCTTATTTTTGTACACTTCTACCTTTACTTTCATTTCTGTTATCAACATCTTCGTCGTCTGAATCAATCCGTACCAAATCTGAAATGGTAAACAAACGTTTTTTTAAATTAGTAAGAATAAAACAGTAATAACTTAGCAAAACAATTTTTTTTCAGAAACATAAGCGTATAACTTATATTTTACTGCTGAACACAAAACTTATTTACCACAATATATTAAATGCCTCACTTCTGCCTTCTGCAATACCCTAACGTTACTCTACTTCAACAGGACCTAATTACTAACCAACATCAATCGTTCATGTATTCCTTGTTACGTATCGATTCCTTGTTCTCCTCTCGCTTAACGCTCTCTCCTGAACCACCATCACCCTGTTTTCACTCCTCCAGTGCACATCCCTCTTAAAATCCGTCTTCTCCTCCTGTACATCTTCACAACCCACTGCGCACTTCATTGCCCACCCGTCCTTCTACGCTTTCTCCAGTCTGTGGTTTCCAAAACGTTGACAAAATACTGGAACACAAAACAAATATATAATTAATAAAAATAGAAATGTTATTCATAAGTAAATAATAAATCAATGTCAAAAATAAATGAGATTATAGGCTACTGCATTTATAACGCGTCATACATTTTTTTTTTTTTTTATGTTTAACGTCCGACTATTGTGCAAACTTGGGCTAATGCAGACGATGGGATGATTAATAATGCATGAAAATGCCAAGCCCTGGCCGAGAATCGAACCCGGGTCCTCGGGGTGAAAGCGTCATACAGTCTCTCTCTCTCTCTCTCGGAGAGAGAGAAATAAATCACTTTGAGTATTATTTTTTGGTAAATGTAAACTCATATATACTATATATATATATATATATATATATATATATATATATATATATATCTCTCTTTGATATGCTTTGAGTATTTTTTTGGTAAATGTATATATATATATATATATATATATATATATATATATATATATATATATATATATATATATATATGAGTTTACATTTACCAAAAAATATTACTTTAAGCATTATTTTTATTAGTATAATTTTGATTACATTAATTTCAAAAATGTATTGAATAAAATAATTAAATTAACACAAACTATTCTAAAAAGGTAAATTTTGTTGAATTATCAAAATCGGAGATCCTGTTATTTTATATTGCAACACTTAATCAGTGGCATCGCCTAATATCAAGTTCGATACATTATTATACACGTTTTCACTTAACAATGTGTTTTATAAAAAAAATTTTAATGAATATCAACCTACAATACTTACAATCTTCCTACAATTCCTACAATACCTTACAATACTTACAATCTTGTTAAAATACCTTACAATACTTACAATCTTGTTAAAATACCTTACAATACTTACAATCTTGTTAAAATACCTTACAATACTTACAATCTTGTTAAAAATACTTACAATACTTACAATCTTGTTAAAATACCTTACAATACTTACAATCTTGTTAAAATACCTTACAATACTTACAATCTTGTTAAAATACCTTACAATACTTACAATCTTGTTAAAATACCTTACAATACTTACAATCTTGTTAAAATACCTTACAATACTTACAATCTTGTTAAAATACCTTACAATACTTACAATCTTGTTAAAATACCTTACAATACTTACAATCTTGTTAAAATACCTTACAATACTTACAATCTTGTTAAAATACCTTACAATACTTACAATCTTGTTAAAATACCTTACAATACTTACAATCTTGTTAAAATACCTTACAATACTTACAATCTTGTTAAAATACCTTACAATACTTTACAATCTTGTTAAAATACCTTACAATACTTACAATCTTGTTAAAATACCTTACAATACTTACAATCTTGTTAAAATACCTTACAATACTTACAATCTTGTTAAAATACCTTACAATACTTACAATCTTGTTAAAATACTTTACAATACTTACAATCTTGTTAAAATACCTTACAATACTTACAATCTTGTTAAAATACCTTACAATACTTACAATCTTGTTAAAATACCTTACAATACTTACAATCTTGTTAAAATACCTTACAATACTTACAATCTTGTTAAAATACCTTACAATATTTACAATCTTGTTAAAATACCTTACAATACTTACAATCTTACGTCCTGCGCAATGTTCTTATCTCTCTTCTGTCCTTTCTTTTCTTTTTTTAAAGAATATTTAATTTTAAAAGTTTATTACAGCGTTCAGGTATTTACAAGTTTTAAGTTAAACTGGCAACAAAATCTTTTCACAATTGAACCAGTTTTGTTACCAAGGATACTTTTTATATACATTTTATTGTTGCAAATGTTTACACTATTGTTGTAGTGTATTAAAATTTAATTAGAATTTGGAAAATTAGAATTTTAAATGTTTCTCCATTACAAATTAAATCATAAATGTTAAGCATAAAGACAAATTAATTTTTAAAAAATCGGTTGAGTTGTTTAAATGGGTTTTTAACAATGAAGGAGTATAAGATACATTGTGCTTGTTTATACAAAAATACTTACAGTTAGAATTAAGATAGTAAATAAGAGTTTAATAATAGAAATAAACTCTTGAAGGTGTTTCAGAAAATCAAGTTAATAGAAAATATTAATTTATTTTACTTTTTCATGTCTTGCTTTCGGTATCGCCATGTATTTATATATTGAAATATTAGTTGCACACACATATTTTTATTTACTGTTTTTGTTACGTACATATTATGGTATATAAGAATTGGTTTTAAGTATTTTCATTTATTGTTTTCAATTTTATAAAAGAAGCAAAATATTTTTTAAGTTCATTTTATCGTATATTACAAAAATAAACATTAAGTTCAAATAAGTAACAAGCTGAACACTAAAACCGAAACTATCAACTTGTAACATAGTAATTGATATTAAATTTCTGTTTAACTTCAACATAAACCTAACACATATACAACGTGAGTAATTTGTCAGTAACAGTATAAATAGAAATATCAATATATATATATATATATATATTTCTTCAAAGTTCATGGGTTTCCACATTGACATGACTTTACAGTCTTCTTTTATAGAGTGTAGTACATGTTTTTTTTTTGTATTGTCAAAGAAATTTAAATTTAATTGTAAGTCACCCTTACGTCGGTACCACTTGGTATTCGCAATTGCTCGAATGATCATATTCCGTATTTCTAAATTTTCAAATTACTATATTTCCTCATGCACGCCCAAATTACACAGCAATACGTCCGAATAGGAAATTTTCTTGTGAATATAAATTTTCGTTTGATGAAATATAAAATTTTAATTTAAAAAGATAGGGTGTTTTTGCAAAGTGTAATCTACGGAATCCCACAAAAATATGTGTGTATGTGTGTGTGTGTGTGTGTGTGTGTGTGTGTGTGTGTGTGTGTGTGTGTGTGTGTGTGTGTGTGTGTTTGTGTGTGTAAAGTGTAATGTGTATGGAATCCGCACAAAAATATGTGTGTGTGTGTGTGTGTGTGTGTGTGTGTGTGTGTGCGTGTGTGTGTGTGGTGTGTGTAAGTGTGTGTTTATGGGTGTGTGTGGGTGTGGGTGTGGGTGTATGTATGTATGTGTGTGGTGTGTGTGTGTGTGTGTGTGTGTGTGTGTGTGTGTGTGTGTGTGTGTGTGTGTGTGTGTGTATGTGTGTGTGTGGTGTGTGTATGTGTGTATGGGTGGTATGTGTATGTGAGTGTGTGTGTGTGTGTGTGTGTGTGTGTGTGTGTGTGTGTGTGTGTGTGTGTGTGTGTGTGTGTGTGTGTGTGTGTGTGTGTGTGTGTGTGTGTGTGTGTGTGTGTGTGTGTGTGTGTGTGTGTGTGTGTGTGTGTGTGTGTGTGTGTGTGTGTGTGTGTGTGTTTGTGTGTGTGTGTATGTATGTAGGTGTGGGTGCGTGTGTGTGTGTGGTGTGTGTAAGTGTGTGTGTATGGGTGTGTGTGGGTGTGTGCGTGTGTGTGTGTGTCTGCCTGTGGTGTATGTATGTATATTTGTCAAAAAATGTGAACTTGACTTGTGTGTGTGTGTGTGTGTGTGTGTGTGTGTGTGCGCGTGAATACGTGTGTTAAATGTGCGCGTGTGCGTGTGCGTGCATGTGTGCAGAATATGAATAAATGACTGTGTATTTTTGTAAACATTTTCAAAAAAGTCTTAACGCAATTATGTGTAAGAATGATCATGTACAGAATATGAATAAATGACTGGATTTTTAAAACAATCTTAACGCAATTATTGACGAAGTAGTAATTAAGCAGGAATTGCATGTATTTCACTAATTGCAAAACTTTAAAAGCCAACTATATAATGATGAAAACCAAACTTTTATTTCACAAAACTCTCTTCATTATTAAAGATCAAACTGCATCTAACTCGATTATGGCACACTTTGAAGAAAAACGCATTTAGTTTTAATTAATTTTTAAAATAACCTCATTATTAATATGATGTTATACGTATTTATTTATTTTATGTTTTAAATAAAAGTTTAACTTTTGCGTTGTGTATTTCTTGAGAGTACGTAACAAAGTTACGTTACCTTTCTCGATTACATTTATTCTAAAGCGCTGTGAACATAGGAACTGAGTTACACAACCCCACGCCAAATTCCCGAATTTTTTTCCCGGCTTTCATACAACCTATGCCTGCGAATCAAATTCACAATTCTCTCGTCAATAAATACTTGTTTCTTATTAATTCGCATTGCTCGCGTATCTCGGGTCTAATGTACGCCAGATTATTACATTTCTGCCGGCGCACCCCACGTATTGCCCGTACACAATAGCTTCATCCTGATTGGTGCATTCTTTCTCTGGTTTTAACAATGGATTTCTGAGAAAATTTGGCTCCCACTCGAGTATAAATACAGGTCGAAAATCGTTCGGCAGAATATCCAAGAGGACCGCTAATCATACGAGGTGATTGTCTGCATTAGCCCAAGTGTGCACAATAGCGTGTATTCAGAAAGTAACGAGAATTTTTAAATTTCGTTTGCTCGAAAAGTCCGATTGTCAAACATTTTTTTTTTGTTATGTTGGTATACATGGCCTTGAATTATGATAAAACTTTCAGCTGTTTTCATTGTTGACTTTGTCCTTGACAGCCACTAAGGTTAGACGTGTTTTTATGAGCCCGGCGATTTTCGTTTGTTAAAAGAAATGGATCAAAGGATTTGTATAAAATTTTTCGTAAAAAATGGAATAAAGTGTAACAAAGTGTGTGAAATGTTAACAAAGGCTTATGGTGAGTCTGCTATGAGTAATGCAAGAGTTTACGAGTGGTATAAGATGACGAACGCCCTGGAAGCCCCAGCACATCAACAACCGATGAAAACGTGGAAAAAGTGAAAGAAATGGTTATGAACAATCGCCGAATCACAATTAGAGAGGTCGCTGATGATGTTGGCATATCGATTGGATCATGACATCGTTTCTAATGTGTTGTGTATGAAACGCGTGGCAGCAAAATTCGTTCCAAAATTGTTGAATTTTGAACAAAAACAACGGCGAATGGAAGTTGCTCAGGAGTCACTAAATGAAATCGACGACGATGCAGAATTACTGAAACGTATTATAACAGGTGACGAAATATGGGTTTACGGATATGACGTCGAAACTAAGGCTCAATCATCTCAGTGGAGGCATTCTGGCTCACGAAGACCGAAAAAGACTCGAACAAGTGCGGTCGAACGTGAAGGTTATGCTCACTGTGTTCTTCGATATTAATGGCATAGTGCATCACGAATTCCTGCCACCAGATGAAACGGTCAATAAGGAGTACTACCTACAAGTTCAACGCCGTTTACGTGAAGCAATGCGAAAAAAACGCCCGGATCTGTGGAAAAACAATTCATGGCTTTTGCACCACGATAAGGCACCAGCTCACACTTCATCGCTTGTTCGTGAATTTTTAGCCAAAAACAGTACTGTAACGATGCCCTAGCCTCCATATTCGCCAGACATGGCTCCGTGTGACTTTTTCCTATTTCCAAAAATAAAGAGGACCTTAAAGGGCCGTCGTTTTACAGCCGTAGATGACATTAGAAGCGCATTGTTGAAAGAACTAAAAGCTATCTCAAAGATCGAGTTTGAGAAGTGTTTTGAGGATTGGAAGAAGCGCTGGCACAAGTGCATAATCTCCAATGGGGTCTACTTTGAAGGCGACATCAATGTAGAAGAATAAATAAATATTTTGTTCAAAAAATTCTCGTTACTTTCTTAACACACCTCGTATAACAACTACAACACCCGGAACAACTTTAAAAGACACCACAACTTGCTCGAGAGGAAATAGGACGGATCTGGCCAACTGTAAAGAAGACACGGACTTCTTTCACCTCACCATTCTAAACTGTAAGAGTGCCTCATCTGCCCGCGGCCGACCTGGTAAACGCCCGGACTTCTAGTACTTCTCCCAGAGACTATAACTGTCGGACTGCACACTCTACTTTTCAAATTAAGAAAACCAAAAATGAAAGCAATTAGAGACTGTATTACCAAAAGTGCTTAGCATGTAATTGACCGGTCTCTATTCGAAATTCTGTTTGCCATGTTTTTTGTTACGCAGTATTGACCAAACGCATCTCCAATTGTTTTGAAATTTGTTTAGAAGATACCTTTTTTAAAGTCTGAAAGATCGATTCGTAAGACTTGCTCCTATTCACTTCCGTTTCAAGATGGCGTCCTCTGATTTACAATAACAAGTGTACGCAGTTTTAGCCAAACGCATTAACAAATTGTTTTGAAATTTGACATGAACATATCTTGTATATAGTCCAGATGACGTATGTGTAAATTTTCTATTCACTTCTGTTTCAAGATGGTGGTTTCTGTTTTAACGATAATGAGTGTACGAAATTTTAATCAAACGTATTGGCCGATTGTTTTGTAATTTTTGGTACGAAAGCAAATTTTATAAAGTCCGAAAGACGTATGTAAACTTTTTTCTCTTTTATTTCCATTTCTAAATGGTAGACTCTGGTTTGACTAAGAGAGTATACTTGCTGATTATTTCCTGTATTATTGGCTGAACGGCAAAACCTATCACAATTTTGACCGCTGAATGAATATATCTTAAAAAGGCCAGTATGTGTATGATTTTCCCCATTAACTCTTTTTTCAATATAAGACCACTGATTTACAATAACGAGTGTACGCAGTTTTGATCAAACGCATTGACCGATTGTTTTGAAGTTTTATACGAATGTACCTTGTATAAAATCCAAACGACGCGTGTTCAAAAATGTTTTCTATTCGCTTCCGTTACAAGATGGCGGCTTCTGATTTAACGATGACAGTGTTGGCTATTCCCTGTAATACTGGTTGAACGGAAAAACCTATCATAAATTTGACCGTTTCATGGAGGAAGAGTATAAAATTTCCAATAAAGTTGGTCCAGTAACATTTTTCGTAAATATTACTGTTCCCGATTAAATTGGCGAAAAGTTACAAACGCGTCACAGCGCTGTCGTGGAGCGCTCTGTATATTAATTACGAATACATTTCGAGCTCTACTTACTAGTACTGATAACTTCCGTTTCTTACCCCTTGTGATGAATCAGAACCAAAACCCACCATCTCTTTCATCACTTTCTAGCCGTTTTCTTCATCCCTGTCCACATCCCATGTCAAGATGTAACCGTGTACAGAAAAGGTTGCGTAGTTTGGCTAATTGCGGACTCTGGACAGCAATCCGGACAGCAGGCGACCTCCAATTGTAATCTAGCCTGACCTATGCATGCGGCACTCTGTATGGGCGGACGTTATATTTCCCTAGCTACTTGTGGGATTTTTTAGCTGGAAACAATCCGTCAAAATCGGCGAAACACAAGGAAAGTAATAAAAATGGACTGGAGTGTGAAAATGTCACTAAGTTTGAGGGAACTGGGGCACGTAATACCGTGGGAATCTATCAGGAGACAAAATTGAGAAGAAAGGAGGCGGAAGCGAAAGGCTAATTAAGTGGAAGACCATCCAAGAATTAAACCTTGGGTGTGAGAAACACAAACCATACAGGGCAGAAGGGAAAACGTATTCCAAGATTATAAAGACCAAGGAGATCTACTGAACGGTTTAAGATAAAAAAAGTGATGAATTTTTAATCGTGATTACGAAAATCGATTTGTGTTGCCAAGCGTAAATCGAACCGGAATCAAAATGAGAATGTGAGCTTGCTAAAATACACACACACACACACACACACACACACACACACACACACACACACACACACACACACACACACACATTTTTTTTAAAGTTAGGTCACAACCGTTTCAATTGTACTTGAGTGCTGTGGATGGTGTTTATAAGTTCCTTCTGTGCAATTTATTGTGTATTATTGGTGAATTCCCATTTGCAATTGAGATATTACTACAAGACCAGAGACTTTGAAAGGAGCGATGATTATTTCAAGGATCCTAGAAGGAAACTAGATCACTTTTTGAGAATCTTCGAGACACACAGATACACACACGCGCGCGCGCGCGCACGCACGCACGCACGCACATCCTGGCTGGGGTAGTAAGCTCAGTGCTCCTTTACGGAGAGCCGATTTGGAACAGGCTATGACGGTCGTGAGCTATGCACGCAAGATTAGTGCGGTGCACCGCCGTGCTTTGCTGCACGAACAGTGGTTACCGAACAGTTTCTTGCGACGCTGCATGCGTAGTGGCGAGTGAGTCCCTAATAGATGGATGATCAAAGAGCGAGGCTCTACTGGCGCAGGCGAAGTGCTGAGCCGCGGTATAGTCATACAATGGCAATTACAGGGGAGCGAAATCGGACCCTGGCAGCGACAGTGGGACGAATCAACAAATGGACGATGGACATACCAACTCATAAGTAACATCCAGGATTGGTGCAACAGGGATTTCTATCTCACACAGATTCTCGCTGGGCCCGGTTGCTTCCGAGCTTACTTGTTCCGTTTCAAGCTGGAAACCGACTCGGCTTGTACCCTCTGTCGTCCAGGAGTGGAGGAAGATGCGGAGCATGTGTTTTTCCGGTGTCGGAGATTCGCCAAGGAATGGATGAGGCTGCAAACATAACTGCGAGGCAGAATTAGGTCTACACCGGAAAGTCTGTTTGCGACAATGATGGCATCAAAGGCCAACTGGAGTGCCATTGCTGGATTCGCTACAATGGTCATGAAGAGGTTGAGGTCTGAGGACTGAGAATAGAGAGCCAACGCTGTAGACGAGTAGGCGGACAGCCAATCTACCTCCCCACGAAGTAATGCCTGGCAGCAGTTCCGTGGGGGAGATATACAGAAGAGATGTTTTTTTAATGGGTAGCAATGTATCTTAACTTGAGTCCCACACTCTGAGGAGTGACGGTACCTTACCCCAGGTCGTCTATAAAAGATTGATTTCCAGCTTTTTTTAGCATCGCAAAAAAAAGAAACACATACAAATTTAACGACCATTGAAAAAGTGACCTAAAAATCTGGATACGGTCATTTAAAGGTCCAACTTAGCATGCTTGTTCCAATAGCTCATTTTTCATTCGAAATACGCATATAAAGAGAAAATTCTTACAGCATTGGGCTAAATTTAGTACCAAAAGAGTCAGAAGATTTTAACGTACCTATCCGTTTAAAAATTCCGAAAATCCGAAAGTGTTTTTTTTTTACTTGAATATCGACCCGACAGTGTGCCTGTGCATATTGCTGGAGACTAAACGTGACTAGACCGATTTATACAAAACTTTATCACGTAAGTCTGGTTTGCACCTCTAGACCATTTTTAATATTGCAAAAAAAATTTTAAGGCCACAATTTTTCGTGAAAGCCGGCAAAAACTATTTTGATTGAAATTCGCTCAATCGACGCTCTTCCTTAAAACCTTATTATCTTTGTTTGTTAATTGTTTAATGTATTTCAAAAATACTTGTTACTTAACTAATGTCTTCTTCTCACTATATTTTCAGGTGGACACCATTCTCTGACGATGCCGACCCAAGGCCATCCTGATGTTTAATGTGCTGCCTCCTGGAGTCCACACTGTTAAAAAGTAATTGAAAAGGTCAGTTTACACGTTTCTTTATTTGTTTACATTAAATACTAACGTAGTACACGCACGCATTCTGTAAGCACAAGTCAATGAATTCAAGATAACTTTTACACCCAATTATTGCCCAACTAACGTATTACACGCACGTTCTGTAAGCACAAATCAATAAATTCAAGATAAGTTTTACACCCAATTATTGCCCAACTAACGTATTACACGCACGCATTCTGTAAGCACAAGTCAATAAATTCAAGATAAGTTTTACACCCAATTATTGCCCAACTAACGTATTACACGCACGCATTCTGTAAGCACAAGTCAATAAATTCAAGATAAGTTTTACACCCAATTATTGCCCAACTAACGTATTACACGCACGCATTCTGTAAGCACAAGTCAATAAATTCAAGATAAGTTTTACACCCAATTATTGCCCAACTAACGTATTACACGCACGCATTCTGTAAGCACAAGTCAATAAATTCAAGATAAGTTTTACACCCAATTATTGCCCAACTAACGTATTACACGCACGCATTCTGTAAGCACAAGTCAATAAATTCAAGATAAGATTGTCCACATACCGTTTCGTACATTTGTTCAGCTATTTTTCCAAATCATTATTCAATTATTATACTTTTTAAAAAAATATCATTAACACGTTTACGACGACTTTACGTAACTAGTAATGAGTTGGTGTGTCACCAGTGACGCACATTTGACTTCGAAATAGGTTGTGTGTGTCACGAGTGACGCACTTTTTTTACTTCATATGGGCTTATTTATATGAACGCCCATGTTTGAAGCCTAGAATTTTGTTGTACGACCATTTTAAAGTATGATAGAGTAACCTTAGTCGGATTTGATTTTGGTTTTATAGTAGGCCTACTGTATTGTTGTTTCTTTACCCTGGCACACCTTACAAGTAATTTAAGAGGATAAATTTAAATTCAATAGAAATGTTAGAAGCATTATTTTAATTCTTAAACTTAATTTTAAATATAATAAAGTAATATTATATTTTGTCCTATTGATTTTTTTTTATCTTGGTGACCACCTCGGTGGCCTAGTGGATAGCGTACTAGGCTTTCACCCCGAGGACCCGGGTTCGATTCCCGGCGAGGGCTTGGCATTTTCATACGCTTTAAATCATCCCATCGTCTGCATTAGCCCAAGTGTGCACAATAGTCGGACTTTAAACACCAAAAAAAAAAAAATTATTGTTAAACTAAAATGAAAACACATTCATATTCAATGACAATTATAACGCTAAGACATAGAAGAATAAAGCTTATGACTTATGGAGTCTTTTACTTGAAACTTTATGCGTGTACGGATCAATAACAGTGTGCCACCAGTGAAACACTACGCCTGTTTTACAGTAGGCGTCGTGTGCCACCAGTGACGCATGGACATAACCTTTAAAATACATAGAACAGTTTTTTTCCCGGTTGAATATCACCAGTATTTTGTATAGACACATATTGCAACAATTTTACGGAAACAAATGTACACTTACAGTTGAAATTTCATGTTAATGACCGAAACACAAAATGTTGACCTGTAAAAACGATTGTCGTCTTGAACGCGTTAAGATATTTTACCGGGAATCATTGTTAAATTGTTGGTATTTCATTTTTACCATTGAAATTTTCAATCGCTAAATTGGAATTACTGTATTAGATTAAATTAGCAAGAAGAACATCAGGCGCAGCGATCGTGCAACTAAACCTTTTGAGTTCTAGTTCAGCAGACTGGTGTCCTCAATTAGTTTTATCAGTCCAGTGACTAACTTATTCTTCCGGAGGTCCTCAGGGTCCTGGAAACTAAATACCCTTATGTTTCTTCTGGCATACCAGATAATACCATCTGACTTTTTTACAAGCCGTAACTCATAAGTCTCACAATTGTAAATTATGTGGTTTGCAGTTTCCTCTTCTTTCTTGCAGAACCTTTACACGCTTTCTCCGTGGTACAACCATACGATGTTCATTGTGCACCCTCAGACCACAGTGTCCCGTAATACGTCCACATGGTTTCCTAAGTTGTAATTTGTTGCCGATGATAGTGTTCTTCTAAGTCCTCCTTGAGGGACCTTTTTAAAGAGACACTTACTATGAGAATGGCTTCCAAGATTGCCTTACCTTGCATGGTGTAATTTATCCACCTTTTGATAACAGACCCTGCCAGGCACCCCTAGTGTAGTTTCCTCTTCTTTTTACATAACCTATACACGCTTTTTCCGTGGTACATCCATACGCTGTTCATTGTCCACCATCAGACCACAGTGTCCCGTAATACGTCCACATGGTTTTCCTAAGTTGTAATTTGCCGATGATAATGTTCTTCTAAGTCCTCCTTGAGACCTTTTTAAAGAGACACTTACTATGGGAATGGCTTCCAAGATTGCCTTACCTTGCATGGTGTAATTTATCCACCTTTTGATAACAGACCCTGCCAGGCACCTCTAGTGTAGTTTCCTCTTCTTTTTACATAACCTATACACGCTTTCTCCGTGGTACATCCATACGCTGTTCATTGTGCACCCTCAGACTACAGTGTCCCGTAATACGTCCACATGGTTTTCCTAAGTTGTAATTTGTTGCCGATGATAGTGTTCTTCTAAGTCCTCCTTGAGGGACCTTTTTAAAGACACTTATTATGAGATTGCCTAATCTTGCTTGGTGTAATTTATCCACCTTTTGATAATAGACGCTGCAAGGCACCCCTACTGCAGTTTCCTCTTCTTTTTACATAACCTATACACGCTTTCTCCGTGGTACATCCTTACTATGTTCATTGTGCACCCTCAGACTACAGTGTCACGTAATACGTCCACATGGTTTTCCTAAGTTGTAATTCTAGCCGCCTCGGTGGCCTAGTTGATAGCGTACTAGGCTTTCATTCCGAGGACCCGGGTTCGATTCCCGGCCAGGGCTTGGCATTTTCATAAGCTATAAATCATCCCATCGTTTACATTAGTTCCAGTGTGCACAATAGTCGGACGTTAAACACACACAAAAAAAAAAAAAAAAGTTGTAATTCGCCGATGATGTCTGATAAACTCAGATGCGATTCCAGTCCAGCCAGTATGAGTCCGTCCCCTGGACACCCTCAACTCCTTTATGCTCAGGAATCCAGTGAAGAGGAACTCAGTTCTCTCGGGACTCTCGTTAAGATTCTCCCGACCGTCGCAGAGCAGCTTAGACTTGCAAGTGTTTTAATCGCTGCGTGATTATCGATATAAATATTCTTAAAGACACGCCTAAAATTCTGCCGAACACAGTTGTTGATGGCCATTACCTCTGCCTATAATACTGCGGTGTACTGAGCCAGGATAACTTCTCTCTTCACAACTGGTCTCAAGTTACACACCCCTGCACCAGTCTCAGAAACTACTTTAACTCTTTGTCCATTTGAATATAGTTTTATACATTTCGGAAGCTTTTACAACACTGCGCGAACACAAAGCGAGATCCCTTCACGCCATCTAGCCGCCGAAACCTTTAGTCACTGTTGTATAGCTTCGCTTTGTATATCTTTGTAATCGTTTCCCTCCGCACCCACCTAATTGTTATAGCAGTACTTGTAATTGTGAACACCGTGCTTGTAATGTTCGTAAAACAAGGCCCGTCTGCTATAAAACATCCAGTAACCATGGCAACAAAACGCCCGATATAAACAGAGGCATCTATTTACTTCGCTGCAGATACGTGTGTTAGAAGTGTAGCGCGCCTTTTAGCCATATTGGAACACTTCCAAGCGGTGTGCTGTGCTTTGTTAAATCCACTTACCCTGTTATCGTTTCTTTAACAGACTAAGATTAATTTGTAGTAAACTGTTTAATTAAAACAAACGTGTTTGTACTTTTTACCCCTTTTATGTATTTTATAATTATATGATCGCGGCACGCAGATGTCTCGCTGACGTAATGGAAGTTCTTGTTTCACCATCATTGTCATCATTAAAATCTGCGTATGTTAGCGTAGCCGCCTCGGTGGCCTAGTTGATAGCGTACTGGGCTTTCACCCCGAGGACCCGGGTTCGATTCCCGGCCAGGGCTTGGCATTTTCATACGCTATAAATCATCCCATTGTCTGCATTAGCCCAAGTGTGCACAATAGTCGGACGTTAAACACAAAAAACTCTCTCTCTCTCTCACACACACACACACACACTCTCTCTCTCTCTTCTCTCTCTCTCTCTCTCTCTCTCTCTCTCTCTCTATCTATCTATCTCTAACTCCTATCTATCTCTCTCTATCTATCTATCTATCTATCTATCTATCTATCTATCTATCTATCTATCTCTTTCTTTCTTTCTCTCTCTCTCTCTCTCTCTCTCTCTCTCTCTCTCTCTCTCTCTCTCTCTCTCTCTCTCTCTCTCTCTCTCTCTAGGCCGCCTCGGTGGCCTAGTTGTTAGCGTACTGGGCTTTCACCCCGAGGACCCGGGTTCGGTTCCCGGCCAGAGCTTGGCATTTTCATACGCTATAAATCATCCCATCGTCTGCATTAGCCCAAGTGTGCACAATAGTCGGACGTTAAACAAAAAAAAAGTATGTTAGCGTTTTAATCTTCTAAATTACATTGCAAATAAGAAAATAAACGTGACCGCTTTTAAGCAAAACTGATAAACAGCTTTTTAAACGCAATTTTAGCCGAACGCAGTAACCGGATGTTTCGAAATTTGATACGAAGCTATCTTTTAAAAGCGCAAATGACGTACGAGTGACGTTTTTTCCTATTTACTTCCGTTTCAAGATGACGGCCTATGATTTAACGATGACGAGAGTACACAATTTTAATCAAACGCATTGACCGATTGTTTTAAAATTTGGTACGAAGGTACCTTCTATACAGTCCAAAAGACGTGTAAGATTTTTTCCCATTCACTTCCGGTTCAAGATGCCGGATTCTGTATTCAACGTTGAGATTGTACTTGCTGCTTACACTGGTTGAACAGCAAAACCTTTCGTAATTTTGACCGCTTCGTTAAGAAAGACCATACAATTTCCGTTGAAGTCGGTACAGTAACATTTTTCGTAAACATTACGGTTACCGGCTAAAATGGCGGAAACGGTTACGAGCGCTGTAGTGGAACGTTCTGTACTGCGAGGTCTGCTGTGTCTTTGAACTACTGGTGTTAATTGGTTTCGAAAAAGTAGATTATTCTCGAGATGATATAAAATGCCTTTTAGTTTGGTAAAAAAAAAATATTTTAAAATATTTAGTAATGTTTAAAACTTCGGACAATAAATTGCTTATAATTCATTGCCTGATTAACAAGTTTTGATATTTTTAATGTTGAAAAAGAGTAGAAATAGAACAATGAGAGAGAGAGGGGGGGAGAGAGAGAGAGAGACAAGAGGAGGAGAGAGAGAGAGAGAGAGAGAGAGAGGGAAGGGATGGCCTGAGAGGGGAGAGGGGAGGGAGGGGGGTAAATGAAGAGGAGGATGGAGAGAGAATATTTCTCTCTTTTAGACATTTAAAAAACTTTAGAGGGATGGATTTAGAGGAAGAGAGAGGGAGGGGAAGAATGGATGGAAAAGAAGAGAGATGGATGGAGGGGGGATTGATTTATATTCTATATTTGACGCGAATTTTGGCACAATAGTTTCTCTTTTTTACTTCATTTAAAAAATAACTTAGAGCAAAAACAATAAATTCACAAAAGACATTCGGGGTAGTTTTTTTTTTGGTTTAACGTTCGTCTATTGTGCACTCTTGGGCTAATGCAGACGAAATAAGGGGTAGTGTGTGTGTGTGTGTGTGTGTGTGTGTGTGTGTGTGTGTGTGTGTGTGTGTGTGTGTGCGTGTGCGTGTGTGTGTGTGTGTGTGAGAGAGAGAGAGAGAGAGAGAGGAAATTCTCTCTCTGTATTCTGTTTTAACGCAAATTAAGGATTTATCGGTCCTCTCTTCCATTTTACCCCATAAACCACTTACAATTAAAACAATAATTTTAAATAATAAAGTAAGCGAGATAGATAGATTGGATAGTTAGATTGATTCATTGGTTGATTTGTTTTTAATGAGAGGCAAATTTAGATGCATCAGATTCTGTCTTGCACTTAAACCCAAAACCGAGAGAAGAACAGAGAGAAAGAGAGACGGAGCAACTTGTAACGGTAATTACAATGAGGGCGGCGTTTCAGTAAGTTTAATTGCAAAGGTTATTGTAACGCTAAAAGTTAAATGGAACATTTAAAATTTGTCAGTAAAATAAAAGCTAGTTGGAGACTTGATGGTTCATTAAACGTTTAACGAACTCTGCCCTTCTGCAGTACTTACTCGCCGTTAACGCGGTGATATCCTGAAGACCGTAACTGTTAAAAGATTAAAGGTAGAAGCATGTCACGAAAAGCTGAACCGTAAAATTTATTGGTATTAACGGAACTGTTATTAGTGAAATAAACTGAATTGTTTCTTAAATTTATTAACCGAAGGGAAATGTTAAAAGTTGCGACAGGAATACGTAATGAAGTGATCATTTCTGCTGTGCAGACCTTAATATATGTAATGCTAAATACATAACGCTGTTTCAAAGTTTAAAGCCACTATGTTAACTTTGTAATTCATTATTTAATGTTTAATGTTTATATTAAACTATCAGTGCACTACACACATATTTAACTATGAAATTTAGTTACTGGGTCAAACTAGATGTGGGCCGTTCACAAACGAACGGGTCAAAATGAACCAAACTTTTAACTGAACTCCGCGAAATAGTTTGTGATGAAATATGTACTATCGTTTAGTTTGTCTTCTTATGAAACCACAGTTCATCAACTGCAACAATATCTAGAATAAGCAAAAGCAACTAAGCTTTCTTCAGAAAACGGCCTGCTAAGAACACTAGTGGGACAGAGAGAAAATATGTGCGAGTGAGAGGTCGAGTCCCTACTCTCTTACCATAGCTCCTTCCTTTTCCTTCACTATACCCGAGTATATTTCAGCCGCTTAGGAAACAGTCTGCTAAGAACGCCAGTGGGACAGAGAGAAAAAAGTCGCCAGTATGGGAGTGAGTGAGAGGTCGAGTCACTTCGCATGAACTACACATTTTATAGGACACTAAAATAATTGTGTGTTTATAAACGAAATTAATCTAAATACATTATCAACTATCAAATGTTTCATCTTTTTTACTACATTTTCGCCAAACGTTACAAAACAATTAGGAAAATTACTATTTTATTTATGGTAATATAATACTAACCAATATTATTAATGAAATTCAATAAACACAATAGGAACCTAAAATATATTGTACATGTGTTATCTATAATCATAACAAACTTACCATTATAAAAACATTACACATTATGGAGATATAGACATACAATCTAACCTGAACACCCTCTTCCTGTTTCCCCAAGCTTTGCGGTATTTTCTTCCTGATGTTGCCATCATAAAGAATGGAGAATTTGATGGCTGAATCTAGTGATGCTATTAAATGTTCAAATCCACCAGTCACAAGGTAGATCGCTGACAAGATAACACTTCAAATTACAGTAGTTCAAAAATTATTGCCTGAAATGAAGACAAAGAGATCCTTAAGAAAAAAGATGTTACAATTACAGTACAGCCACTTAATAAACGGCCTGCGCGAGAATTTCTCGCGCATGTAGGAGAATACCCCTTAACTTCCTTCCAACATTCCAATCATACATAGTCGGCCAATGTGAGTCTACAAACTGTTACTACTCAGCGATAGTGAAGGAAAAGGAGGGAGTGGTGACTCGACCTCACTCTCGCACATTTTCTCTCTCTGTCCCACTTTTGCTCTTAACAGGCCGTTTTCTAAGCGGCTCACCTACACTGTATCACAACTTTTACAATCCTTGAACAGAACATAATCACAAATGGAAACAAATGACGTGATTGGCCACAGACATGCTCACTAAATCTACCAAAATTTTATATTATCTAATTACTGAAATAAAGTAATAACTGTCAAGAACTATTGCGGGATGGGTCAAGTATTGTTAATTTCCAGCAGTCGGATTTCATACGCTTTCAGTACGGATTTCCAGCAGGGACTTTCTTTACGAAAAATAATTAATAAGGCTGATCATATTATTCCCCCAAATTTTACCAGTAATAAAAAAATTCCCCGTACCTTTCCTCACCATTTTCCCATTGTTTCTTCTCAAACTTAAAAAGTCCCCACTTTTAGGAGAAAACCCTCAATCTGGCAACACTACAGCTAGCTATGTTTATTATAACTACAAGCAAACAGTGTGACCAACACAACCGGCATAAATATCGCATGTCGTCTAAACTGACGCGAGTCTGTTACAGACTGTACAGAATGGATTTAAGAAGAGCGGACTGAAAGAAGGTCAAGTGATTGAGAGAAGTGATTTATCGAACAACGCTGGAAAAAGATTAAAAGAAAAAGGATTGACTAAAATCAACCACAGGAGTAGGGCGATATATTTTCTTGAGTAAAAACCGCGCGGAGTATATTATCTCGTTGAAAGTTCAATGAAAAATTTCCAATACATTAGCTCAGCTCTGTCTGTTGTACGGATTAATGTTAAGTGATTCATAGCGCCTGTATTGATCATCCATTACTCAAGTCTTGGATATTAAACTTTCCAAGTCTTTAATAGGTTCCGAGGTCCTGTCAAAAATTACCAAGGGATTTCAGCTTTATCACCGTTAAACAAACTAGAACAAAAATACCAAACAAACTGCACTACCTTAACTTCGATAAAATTATTTAATAATTGCGGCACGCAACTGTTTCGTTCACGTGTTTGAAGTGAATTTCCAAAAGTAATGTTTCCAATTTTTGAAACTCTGATTACAAATCTGCATATATATTAGCCTTTAAAACTTTTACGTTGCTTTGAAAACACAAAACTGAACCCTGACTACTGTCAAATTAAACTTTTTTAATTTCAACGGATTTTGAAAATTTAGTTGCTAATTTATACAGTTTACTACGCTGATTATGATAGCGATAATAAGATTTTCAAAATTATTTATAAATTTTTAGATTTTGAAATTAACGCCTTTCCTTAAAGTGTTGAACAAATTCTACTAGTTATCTAAGCTAATACCGAAATCTTTTTTCGGACTAAATTACGGACACGTGAAAATTTTACTGCACCCCCCCAAGAAAATGATTTAGTTGTCAGGATCGACGCTTTTTCCGAGGCTCAGGTTTAAGTCTTACTATGATGGCTGTTCTAATAGCAAGCCTACATTTTTTCCAATGGGAATTCGCTAAAATGTAAAATCCAAATTCGAAGCGCTCAAATAACAAGGCGACCCAGCACTTTGCCTCATTTAAATTCAACTCAAGTCGCGCCTACTTCACCTTATTAGTTGCTCGTTTAATTAGAAACAAGATCAATTTGTGTGACCACAATATTTGTCTGCTCAACGATCCAACCTCTCTCTTGCATGTTTTCCGCGTTACTTTACCATTAGGCCTACTTCCTTCTACTGTACGAGCGAAGCGAGCGTTCGGCGTTTGGTTTATCACACAGTTCTGGCCGAACGCACAGACTGATCTGAAATTCGATACAAAAGTACCTTGTACTTCGTATTCTAAGATTATTTCAAGATGTCGGCCTTTTATGTAACGATGACGAGTATAGTTGGCGACTCTTCCCGGACAATTCGCACACGAGCTAGTCGGCGAGCCGGTTCGTGGTCCCCCCAACACAAGCCCGACTGAATCATGTTTTGGCTTAGATATTCGAACCTTTCGGTATTCGCGCCCAAAAGTACCAGCACTTTTTACAAAGGAGGTTTTCTTTAGTTTTTAAAATTTTTAAAGTGCGCATATTTTGTTGAAAAGCACGCCACCAGCAAAAAAGGCAAATATAACTGTGGCCGCAGGTTTATTGTTTTGCATTGATGATGTCAAGGGACAGAAGAAACACGTATGGTTGAAAGAATGCTTCAGAAACAAATCTAAATTGTCTCATGTAAGTTTATTAAGAAGTATACAAGTTCAGGAACCCGCATATTACAAAAACTTCTTACGAATGTATGAAAATGGTTTTTAAATCTTTAAATGAAAATAGTTTCCCAAAAATCTTTTATTTTCTTGGGGTAAACCGGTTGTACATTTACCACACACGTGACAACTTATAGCGGGCCTATCAGTCATGTGGTCAGGCTCGCTTCTTCAGACGTTGAGCCGCTAGCCGAGCCTAGAACCCCACACCCTATTTATTCACAGTCAAGCACCGACTAGCTCGTATGTGAATGGGTCATTTAATACTGGCTGAATAGCAAGACGATAATTTCGACCGCTACTTTGCATTAAGCTCGGACGCCACCGTTTTTGAGGCGGAGTTATTTGCAATCTATGAGGCATTGAGGCAAATAATAACGAGGCCATGGTTGAATAATAACATAGTGGTATTAGTTGACTCTAAATCGGCATTACAAGCAATTGCTGACAACACATCTGCAGGCTCTATGATAGAATCGATCCAGAAGAAATACAAAATAGTTAAACACATTACCAAGGAATTGGTACTGTAGTGGATCCCGTCCCATGTAGGCATACAAGGGAATGAGCGGGCAGACAAGCTGGCCAAACAAGGAACCCTTATAGTGCAGAAACCAAAAAGAATGCTCACACTGGAGGCTAGGATTAGTGCACTGAAGAGAACATCTTATCTTGAATTTACAAACAAAGTCAAGGAAGACGTAAAGAACAAGCCTTATGAGAATGTATTCGACTTCTATGGAGAGGTCAAGGACCTCAAGAGGAGGACATCTGTCGCGATCTTTTGGCTGACAACTGGACACGACTGTCTGAATGAACACCTGAAGAAAATTAAGATATTAAACTATGACAACTGCACATTGTGTGAATGCCCAGACACCATCATGAACTAGGATCATCTCCTGGTCTGCAGAAAATTAGATGAAGAGAAGCAGAAAAGAAGAGACCTCCCTGGCCTCTTCTGGAAAGCAAGATCAAAGATGGCGTGAGCCAGCGGAAGCCATTGGAAAACAACAACATAATTTCGACCGCTTCATGGAGAAAGAGAATAATGTTTCTAATAAAGTTTATCTAGTAATATTTTTCGTATACACACGTACTACATTTACCGATAACATGGAAGAAATTTACGAGCGCCCCAGAGCGCTGTTGCGGCCATTCGGTTAACTAACTATAAACTACCAGATCTACAGTTCTTTGAAACTTAACGCGCCTACGCAAATGTTTCGATAATACAACCAAACAAAAACCAAATAATTAGAGAAACAAACATTTATAATATTATAAACAAACATAATCGTAATTTACTTTGCACATTTCAACGCTAATTAGAAGGGGATATTAGATTAGCAGAAAAAACCTTATAAGAATGAAAACGTTATGAATTGTTTTCGCTTTCCAATAGCCGCCATTAAAAACGATAAAACACACACACACACACACACACACACACACACACACACACACACACACACACACACCTAGATTTGATCGGCGTTCAGATCATTTCAAGGTCACGTAGTACATACATCTTACAAATTATAATTGCTTCAATAGCTCAAATATTGCAATAGATATTCTTTAATAGTAGTTTAACAGTGTAATTTCAATACCGTAACCGAATCAAATGTAAACGATCTTACAGAGAGCATTGCACTGAAATTCACAATAACTCAAGCCGCACACAATGAAACAATGTAGGCCAGTAATTGAATTAGGCTTATTAATCAGCCCTGTGTGGTTATATTGCTTTAATTACTGTTTCTCAATGAGTTGATTTGACATCGTGAATTGTGTATTCCAATCAACTATATCAGTCTTCATCCAATGATTGCTGAAGTCTGTCTTATTACTGCACTATTGCTAATTACATTAAAAAGGTGATTTTATATTTGGATGTCTGTCCGTCTGAGGTGCGTGCGTGTGTGGGTGTCGTTCCTTTCGACTTCAGACTAAGAGCGAAATTCGGAAACACGCCAAATACGATTTTATATATACATAACGTCACACACACACACACACACACATTTTCTTTCTAGAAAATAATATATATATATATATATATATATATATATATATATATATATATATATACTTCGGTTTTATGGACACATCAGTAGACTCCCAACAACGAGACTTGCCAACAGAATCCTTAAGTATATACAAGGAGTCAAATCAAGAACGTCGTGGAGCGCACAAGTCAGAATAGAACATGACGCAGAAATAGACTCAACAGACGTTGAAGACAGGAACGCATACAGGAGAAAGATGCTCGGTTGGAAGGTCCCAGAGAATGAAATCCCAAAGAGAGCAGGGGTAAAATGGACAGAGGAGCGGAAGAGGATCCATGGGGACAGGATGAGGGAGGTGTGGAGGATTAGAAGGAACAAGACATGAGTCGGAGTGCTTTGCATGATCCAACAGGGTCTATACGCAAATAATAATAATAATAATAATAATAATATATATATATATATATATATAATATATATATATATATATATATATATATATATATATATATATATATGTGTATGTATATATATATATATATATATAGATAGATAGATAGATAGATATATAGATAGATATATCGCATGTATCGCATCTAGATATAGCAATTTATGTAAATATTTTCTAAAACACGCCAAATAAGATTTTTGGCGAACGTCAAGAAATGTTTATTTTCTTTCATTTAATATTAGCATATATTTTCTTTCATACGAGTATATCTATATATACGCATCTAGGTATAGCAATTTATGTAAATATTTTCTGAAACACGCCAAATAAGATTTTTGGCGAACGTCAAGAAATGTTTATTTTCTTTCATTTAATATTAGCATATATTTTCTTTCATGATTTTTGGCGAACGTCAAGCAATATTTATTTTCTTTCATTTAATATTAGCATATATTCTTTCTTATCATATATCTATATATTTATGTAAATATTTTCTGAAACACGCCAAATAAGATTATAACGTCAAGAAATGTTTATTTTCAATTTATGTAAATATTTTTTATGTAAATATTTTCTGTATCGTGCTAAGAAAGTTAATCTTCAAAAATTTCTAAAGTGTTAAAGTTTACCTAAAGTCAGGTGTGTTTAATAAATCACTTATCGTACAATTAGAATGGAATGAACTTGAATATGAGTTTTCCCACGTAGAGAGCCTTTGTCGCCATGAGCACCGTCAATTAAGAAAGTCACAAATTCAATTATAATGTTTAGGAATTTAACTGTGTTCTTGCAGCAGTTCATTGTTCATAGCACAATGGCATATAAGCATTGTTCATAGCATATGGATTGGATTGGCATACGGATTGTTCATAGCATATAAGTGTGTTTGAGAAATTGTTAAAAAGGAGTGATTCGTGAGGCCGCACTCTTAGCACCACGACGTTAGCCGGGAAGTTTGCACCGTCGTCGGGAATTGTGTGCACCGTTAGCCGGGAAGTCGAGCGGGAGAAGTCTTTTGAATAGTTATTGCGAGAAGTGTATGGTACGTAGATACTGTATACAAGTCGCAAATGTTTCTAAAGTTTGTTAATTAATTAATAATTTTGAATAGAGTTAAGTGTTTCGTCTAATTAGAAATAAGCCAAGGGCTAAAGTTTTTGACTTTAGCAGTGGCTCCGGTTTGACGATGAGTGTAGTTGCTGGCTGTTTCCTGTAATATTGGCTAAACAAAGTAATTGTCTAAACAACAGCACTACCTATCGGATTTAATTCGAACTAGTTTCTAAACACTGTAGTCGGTGGAAAATAAGTTTTTACCTTTTTCGGTAGCTGGTATTATCTTCACTTTATAAAAGCCAGGATGTGATTAAATCCAATCATCAAAACAACAGCGGTACCTATCGGATTTAATTTAAACCAGTCTCCAATGCAGTACTCTGTGCAAAATAACTTTCTGCTACGCCGCTGAATTCAAACGTTTTCACCATGAATATCTGTGTAAACAGGTGTAATATTCAGGTAAATATTTAATTTGGAAAAAATTAATTTGGAAATTCAAAATCCGTCTTTGAAGTGTTGTCCGACTCCTCCTGTGGACCTTCGTTAAACATTTCAGTTCTAAATGTGCCATAGATTTGGTTGCACATTGCGCGCGCACGCACACACACACACACACACACACACACACACACACACACACACATACATACATACAGACATGCGCGCACATATATACATACATACACATACCCACACCCACACACATACCTAAACACACATAAGCGCACGCACGCGTACGCGCACACACACACGCGCGCACTCATACATACACATACATACAGACATGCGCGCACATACATACACGCATGCACACACACACACACACACACACACACACACACACACACACACACACACACACACACACACACACACACACACACACACACACACACACACACACACACACACACACACACACACACACACATGCGCGCACATACACACACACACACACACACACACACACACAAACACACACATAAGCACACGCACGCGTACGCGCGCACACACACGCGCGCACACACACGCGCGCACTCATACATACACATACATACAGACATGCGCGCACATACATACACATACATACAGACATGCGCGCACTCATACATACACATACATACAGACATGCGCGCACATACATACACATACATACAGACATGCGCGCACATACATACACACGCGCGCGCGCGAACACACTCACTCACTCACACACACACACACACACACACACACACACACACACACACACACACACACACACACACACATACACTAAATAAATATTTGTATTTATAAAAATAGGTTTGATCAAAGAACTTTGTCAAAGACATGTGATATTGTAATACCGGCCTAAATAACAATTTTAAAAACGGAACTGTTTAGGAATAAGGAACTTGGTATTTATTCTCACAGCAATTTTATAAAACAGTGTCTTTCAGATTCTCTTTGGTGAACTGTGTGCACTGCTTATCGTACTGTATAACTAACTTGCTTCCAAAACATAAATCTAAACAAATAACACGATTAAAACAGCATAATTAAGCTGTTAATTTATCCAATAGATAAGTGACATTAATTATTACTGTTCATACATTGCTTCTATGACAAAGTTGTTATATTGTAAATTTATTCATTCGATCAGATTTGCATGAGCAATGACCTCCAAAACTTCCCGGCTAATTGCATAAAATTACTGATAAAATTATTTTGCCAAGTGAACGTACAAATATTAATTGTTATTGTTTAAAAACGAGTTTGTCAAAACTGTATTTAATAATCTTACAAAGTAGTCTCTACGTTTCTGTATAAAATATAAATCGGATTATTAGAAGCAAATATTAACAAACTTTGAATGTAGAATTTTAATTAAAACGAATGGCAGGTTTAGCTTCGATACGAATTATTACAACAAAGTTAAGTGCAAAGTTCTCGGGAGGGTTGAACTATCTACGCTTAATTAACGGAAATACTTTATTGAAACAAAATCTTTGTAGAGTTATTTGCATGAGAAATTGTATCCGGAAAGGTAGAATTTCAGTTAAAATCAATAAAATAAGTAGACGTAGGATAGGTTAATAAAAATGCAAACTTAAGAAAGTTGCAAAATTTAAAAAATAATTGTGCCTAAAATTTTGAATTTACTGTTACGTTACATTGAAAACTGCATTTCAGGCGGAGTTTTCAAAAAAAAGGGTAAAATATTTATTTTGGAAATTCGATTTCACTATGTGAGAAAACAGTGTGACAAACTCACAGCATTTATAGTTTACTTATATAAGAAAATATTTTCTTTTCTTTTTTTTTAATCTGTATACCTACTTTTTATTATATCGAACTTTATGCTTGTATTTCTTGCAAGTATCGATACTTAAAAAAGAACTATATAAGCAAAATCCGATATTGAAAATACCTTTTAAAAGACGATAAAGAATTAAAGAATGTAAAATATTCTGAAAGAAAGACGCTGCTTGAGGCTCTTCGTGCAAAAAACATTCAACCCTTTCTTATCGTTACTTTGTGTACATTTACTATTACGTAATTTTCTTAAAGTAACTTGTTAAGAAATATTTTTCGTTGTACGTTGAATATTTGGAAATCAACACGTTTCTTTGTTCGTTCAAAATCTGTACGTAAATGTTTGGAAATACAGACGCCGCTGAACTGTACACCAGACAAGTTCTTGTGAAATATCTACAAAGATTCAAAACTGCAATTTTCTCTTCCATCCTGCATAATCGCCAGATTTCTCCATGTGCACCTCAGACCTTAATGCCCTGTAATGATTCCTGAGTTAATGTCTGCCCAGGATATTAAGATTCCTGCTATCAGCCCTCCCGTCTTGGAGTTCTGTTCCGTTAGCCCTGTCATCGCAGCTCTCAGGGTTATGTTTCTCACACCCAAGGTTTGACCCCTGGGGAGCTCTTCTGCCTCTAAGTTTAATTAAAAACCTCCCTTGCTGTTGCCTACATTGCTTCTTATACCGCGTTGTGCACTTTGTATTTGTCAACATGGAGTGATTCGGTTTCATAGAGTAGGCTTACAAAGTGTAAGTAACGTGAGTAGGGAAGTATTACCCAGACCCCCTCCAGTTCTAAACTCTTCTCCTTTCCTTCGTCTGCCGGTTCCGACTGAATTGGTCGCGCGCGTATGTATGTTTTGTGTCTGTATGTACATACAACGTGTATGCTTATCTCTATCTCTTTCTTTTCTCTCTCTTTCTCTCCACATTTCTTCTTCCTATGTTCTCGTCGCGCGCGCATGTAATGATGTTGTGTACATTGTGTATATTGCCAGCAGCAACAGTTCAATGGTATACGGTTTATATTCAGTAATAACACGTGCGTGTGCTTTTATTTTTCTCATATTCTCGAGACGTTAAATATCTTATATTTATATTTTCTATATTCTCTAGAAGTTAGCTTTCTTCTTAAGTGTTAGCACTTCTGCCGACAGACCCCATTGATTGCACCATTTTTTTCGTATTTTGTGTTTTCCCTTCCGTTAGAAGTAAGCACGAGGTTATGTCAATAATTATCCTCAATGTAATTACAACTTTATTGCAACACAAATAGGTTATACATCATTTACATTAACAACATTATCATACATTAATAACATAGTTCCTTGCTTTCCAACGCACTTGGTCCATCGTTGCACAGCTTCCTGATGTCCTCAGAATACAAAGTTTTCGGCAGCGAGGTACGCATGCACTTCTTCTTTCACTTCTTGGTCCTAGGTAAATCGACCAATGTCTCTTTGAGTGGACTAAACAAGTGGTAGTCGGAAGGGGCAAGATCTCTATACGGAGAATGAGCCATTACTTCAAAATTGATTTTCTGGAGCGTTTCGCGAAGTGCGGGCAACCATATCAGTTAGGTTCACCACGCAAGTACCGTGTCAGTTTGGTTATTCAGTATTCTTTTTCTTTTTTTAAAAAAATGTTTTCTTTAAGCATCACCGTGTTAGGCCTAACAACCGTGTCAGGTTATGGACTATTCTTTTTTTAAAGAAATATAAGGTTTCTTCACGCATAACCGTGTTAGGCCTAACAACCGTGTCAGTTAGGTTATGGTTTTAAAAAAATAATAAAGTGTTTTATCACGCAAAACCCGTTTTAGACGTATTTTTATCGTTTTACCGATCTACAACGCGTTAGCGACTTTCGCGCGGTAGCAATTTTGAGGTTATGTTGGTCATCAGTGGAAGAGGTGAACCAGAAGAATGTGGTCGGACATTGCCGTGGTCATCAACGTTTGCTTCGAATTGCAGGCTTCAGCCTATCAGTAACCATCTCACTGTAACGCGAACTGTTTATTGTTGTACCCATCTCCTGGTAATGTTCCATTATTGTGCCTCATAAATGTACAAAAGTCTGTCGATTTGAGATAGGCCTTACTGACTTCGGGTGCTTAACTCCATCTCTCATTTCATCCACTGCAGGCTGAGTAGGTCTCTTTAGTCTGCCGTGATTCACTGCTTGTTAGATACAAGCCCATAGGATTACAACCACAGTCTCCTTCCATTCTGTACTACTGTCATTCTCTAGGTCAACTTTTACCAGTTCCCCAAGGTTTTCTGGGCTTTGTTTCCAGCAATCGAAATCTTACAGGTAGCTAGGTGAATTAAAATGTCCACCCATTCAGGATTTCGTTATCATTAATAAGGCTAGATTACAACTTGATGTCGTATCCAGATCCTGTATACATAAAGTTAATGAATAATCCCCCTTTAGGTTTTTTTTAGGTTAGGACTTTTTCGGTTAACTAATCTAACTTGGTTTAGGGTATAATAATTTTACAAAAATATAATTATTATACAATTGCAATTTTCAAATTCTTTTAAGCGAGATTTCCAAGGAAAATCAGCAATTAGAACAGTCAGTAACAACTGAAATTATTGTCTTTAAGAAAACAGCTATTTAAATATTTAAACTCGGTAAAATTGCAGTGCAGACTGTTATGGATTTTTCGACATTTTTTACTAAAATGCTTTATTACATGCCCAAAAGCAATAATCCAAAATATAAAAGCGCGCAAACCACGAGAAGTACGATAAAAATCGAAAATAAAAGTGACCAACATAACCTCAAAATTGCTACCGCGCGAAAGTCGCTAACATGTTGTAGATCGGTAAAACGATAAAAATAGGTCTAAAACGGGTTTTGCGTGATAAAACACTTTATTATTTTTTTAAAAGCATAACCTAACTGACACGGCTGTTAGGCCTAACACGGTGATGCGTGAAGAAACCTTATATTTCTTTAAAAAAGAATATTCAATAACCTAACTGACACGGGTGATGCGTGAAGAAACCTTATATTCCTTTAAAAAGAATACTCCATAACTTAACTGACACGTGGTGAACCTTTTTTAAAAAAGAAAAAGAATACTGAATACAAACTGATGATGGGTAAAAACTGATACTGTTAAAAATTTAAATTAAAGTAGTTATTAACCACCGTGAGATGGACAAAGCCGATGTCAGTAAGCCTTCCAACAGTCACTTATATTCACGCATCACCGTGTTAGGTCTAACAATCGTGTCAGTTAGGTTATGGGTTTTTTTAAAAAAAGTTTTTTATCACGCAAAACCCGTTTTAGACGTATTTTTATCGTTTTATCGATCTACAACGCGTTAACGACTTTCACGCGATAGCAATTTTGAGGTTATGTTGGTTACTTTTATTTTCGATTTTTAATCGTACTTCTCGTGTTTTTCGTGCTTTTATATTTTGGATTATTGCTTTTGGGCATCTAACAAAGCATTTTAGTAAAAAAAACATCGAAATATCCATGACATGCTACTCTGCATAATTACCTTAAACTTATGGACATTTTTGACGGAGGGAAATGTCTACCAAAATACAATATAAAATCCTTCATAAATATGTATGACATAACTGTGACACGTTTTGCAAAATTAACATAATCAAACAAATTGTATTTCTGTAAATATCACATACGGCGGTTTTGGCTGCAGACGTTTTGCATGAATTTGTTTCCTAAATTAGCTTTTGGTTAGGAACGACAAAGCCCAGCCGGGGTTTATTTCCTGATATACTACTAACACCACCAATTTGTTTTGCTTCGAAGCTGACGCGATTTGAATTAATCGATTACGATGAGAATTATTATTACAGTCAGTTAATCGGATTAAGTGATCGCAGCATGGTGTTTCGCTGACGTGATAGAAGTAATCATGTAATGAAAAATTTTCTTTTACTTTTTTGAAAATCTTAATTTTAATACTGGTTAGGATAAAAGTGTACAATATTAGATTTTATTACTTTTTATACTAGAGGAAGGGATTAAACAACCCTAGGCGATGCGATAAACGGACCTTCTATTGTATAACGAAACACCTGAAATACTAGTTCAGCAGATTGGTATCTTTAGTAAGGTCCAACAATCTACTTACTAGCTCATCCTACTGGAGATCTTATGTGTCCCGGAAACCAAAAACCCTTAGCCTCCTACCAGCAAGAACTTCACAATCAAGCATTACGTGAACTGCAGGTCTTCTCTTTTTTCCTGTACAAAATACACATGATTTCACATAGTTCATTTATCCTTTTAATGTGCACCCTCAGACCACAGTGCCCAGTAACAGCCCTTGATTTTCCTAAATTGAGTTCTGCCCAAGACGTTTGCTGCCCCTTTAAGCCCTCCATATAAAACCGTGCTTAAGAGGCGCTTGCTATAGGAATGCCCATGAAAGTTATCACATCTTGCCTAGTGTTGCTTATTAATCCACCTATTAATAGCAGACCCGACCAACGACAGAGAGATCACTAAATCCGGTTCAGACCCGATGAATTCAGACGCAGATCCCGATTCAGCCAGTCTGTCAGCCTCCTCATTACCCTCAACTCACTCAATTTAATTAGAGCCTTACAATAATAAATTATGGTGACCTACTGTTTCCCCGTCCATGAAGCTTAGCCTACAAATAGTTTTCAATGGTAAATTCAAATCTTATTTAGCTGCGTTCTTAAATCTCGAGTACTGTAGGCCTAATGAATCCCTTTACACAGGGTGTTACTCGCTATCTGAGTCCACCTAGATAAAACTCTTTTCGTATATTTCCCTAGTCTTCTATTCTTGGAATACAATTTCCCGTTAGATCTGCCTTCGCTCTTCCTTTGAGGAACTCACACCAGATCTCAACATCTTTGGGTTTGACGAAAGCACCAAATTTCCTCTGCAAAGTTCCTCCACTCGAGGTTTAATATAGATTAATAGAGTAGATCTTCTTTTAAGTTCCATTAGATGTCCTTTTCCAACACCTCCTTCTTTTTTAGTCAGCGCTTAGCGCTCCCGATAAAAGATATACCTGGCCAACGATAGAGTGATCCCTAAAGCCGGCTCGGATCCGATAAACTCATATGCAGATTCCAGGTCATCTAGTCGGTCTGCCTCCTCATTACCCTCAAGTCCTTTATGCCCCGGAACTCAGTGAAGAATAACTCGGTTTCCCGAAACAGAGCTTTGAGTTTCTCCGACACTCCCAGACCAGCTTGGACTGAATTGTAGGAACACAAGTGCTTTGATTGCTGCCTGAATATCGGTATAAATATGAATACTAGTCTTCTTGAAGACCTGTTTCAAATTCTCCCGAACACAGTCATTAATGGCCATTACGTCAGCCTGGAATACTGTTACATACTGTCCCACGACAACAGCTGTTCGCTCGTCTCAGATAGTACATCCTAGAACAGTGCCTGTCTTTGTCTTGAATCCATTTGTATACCATAGTAAATCTCCACATTTTCCCAACACATCTTCCGCCACAAATGCCATCTTGACATGAAAGGGTCTAGAAACCATTAGTTGTTTGGCCATCTGATTAGTCCCATCACTAGAATCGTGAATCTAATTTTTCTACGATTCTAACATATTCGAAATTTGAGGATCCAGGCTATATACTGTTTTGTGTGCCTTTCCTCTGTTATATATAGGTCAATATAACACAAAAAGTAATGATTTTTTAATTATTGTAACATAGCCACTGGACCACATATTTAAGTAATTAGGATTATGACCTATTCTTCCCGTCAGTGACCTATCCACTCACCTCGTAAAGGCTACCGCGGTTTCGAAACTCTATCGTTCCATCTTCAGGCCGTGATACAAAATGTTAAATCCCTCTGTCGAGGTAGTCACAAAGTCAAACAAAACATTAAAAACACTAAGCACAATTACACGATTAAAATATTTACGATGAAATTCGGCTTGGCCAAACGACACGCGCGACTCGTACGTCGTTACATTCCGGACTGCGGAGTCTTTATGAATGGATAGACCACTGACGGCGGATTTTTTTAAAGTTTGAAGATTTAATGTTAGGCGAATTTTTTGCTGAAGAACTTGTCCAAATTAAAAATAATTTTTCTATCAATTTTAAACCGAATCGGACAAACAATTTGAACACTAGAACCTTGAACATACATTCGCAAACATTTATTTACACAACATGACATAAATATACTTTTTAACGAACTTTCAAAAAGTGATCTAGAAATCAGAATCGACGTTCATTTCAAAGTCCTATATCTGTGTCTTTCTAAGGTGGCCGTTCAAAAAGCTCATTTTCCGATAGAAGATTACTAAAACTTTTCTAAAATAAATGTATAAAAAAATTAATATTCGCAATCTGGGATTCAATATTTCAACTTTTAGGGTCTGACAGTACAAAACAGATGCATCTATTTATTATTCTCCATATTGCAATGTGCAGGTAAATAAAATAAGGGTTGTACTGAACATCTGGCGAAACAAACAAATGTTGAGATTCGTTCCGTCTGAAATTACGACGGAAGGCAAATGTTGAAAAAGTTTTCACAAAGAAGCACTGTACAGTGTGAAGAAAAGTTCTCTACTTTAATTAACTTCCTTGCAACTTTTCAGTCTATTAGAAAACTTTGCACAAAGGTTTTATGTTTCCCAGCATTTCACTGTGCTACACTTTGTCAAGTACACTTAAAATAGTTTAAATAACGCTATCAGTTATACCGTGCGTTAAAGTTACCCTATTAAAATTCAGTGTAATCTGCATTTTTTCAAAATGTATCACTTTTTACTTATCACGTGTAGAACTTTAACAAGCTGTTTATTTAACGAACCAATTAAATTATTACAGAATAAATTCAAGCATTCTTTCCTTTAACATGACCTGCACAATAACTCGTAACACAATAATGAGTAGAACATGTAAGTTTTAGTTAAACACTGAATGAAATTTTAAACGAAAGTAAACCGAAAGAGTTACGAAATAATACGAAGAAAAATTGAATATATGAAACTAAAAACAAGAAGACAGTATCTAGAATTAAGAACTACATAAATACATAAAGATATTAAAGAAAATTATATAGAGATGTGCTGTAGAAATTTAAAGGAAAATTAGTATGAGAAAATATATTATTAATATAAAAAGAAAAATAACCAACATAAAATAATAAATACTAAATTGCTTGAGATACTGGAAAATAAATCACAAACTATTTGGCGTTAAGCTTTATCTTAAAATTAAACTATATTAAATCAGATAAGGAGACTGTACAACAAAATTATATATAAAACATTAAATAAAACTAGGTACAGGGAGATAAAAGTAATAAAATGAAAATAACTTTAAAAACAAGCTGCCGTGGGTAAGGGAAAACTAGATATAAAATTGAAGTACTTATACCAAAACACTTTTTTAATATTTCATATGTTACTGGAAAATAAGTTATAAGAAATGACTAAGCACGTTATGGGAGGTAAAAGAAAATTAACTTAAATATATCAAGAAAAAATAAGTAAGATAAAAAACAATAAAATAAATCTAAAAATTAGAACAGCAACAACAACAACAACAGTGGCTACAGCAATAGCAGCAGCAACAACAGCAGAAGCAACAGCAGCAGCAGCAGCAACAATAACACAATAGCAGCAGCAGGAACAACAGCAACGGCAGCAGCAACAATAGCAACAGCAACAACAACAACAACAACAACAACGACGACAACAGCAACAACAACAACAGCAGCAGCAACAACAACAACAACAACAACAAAAACAACAACAACAACAACAGCAGCAGTAACAGCAGCAGCAACAACACAATAGCAGCTGGAGCAACAACAACAGCAGAAGCAACAACAACCGTAACAGCAGCAGCAGCAAACAGCAGCAGCAACAGCAACAGCAACAGTAACAACAACAGCAGCAACAACAGCAGCAATAGCAGCAGCAAAAACAGCAATACCAACAACAACAACAAAAACAGCAGTAGCAACTACAACAACAGCAAGAGCTGCAAGAATACCTACAATAGCAGCAGCAACAGCAACAGCAACAATAACAACAGCAGCAATAGCAGTAGCAAAAGCAGCAATACCAACAAAAACAGCAGTAGCAGCTACAACAACAGCAAGAGCTGCAAGAACACCAACAACAGCAGCAGTAGCAACAGCAACAACTACACAGTAACAGCAGCAGCAACAACACAATAGCAGCTGGAGCAACAACAACAGCAGAAGCTACAACAACAGTAACAGCAGCAGCAGCAACAGCAGCAGCAACAGCAGCAGCAACAGCAGCAGCAACAGCAGCAGCAACAGCAGCAGCAACAGCAACAGCAACAATAACAACAGCAGCAGCAACAACAGCAGCAACAGCAGCAATATCAGCAGCAAAAACAGCAATACCAACAACAACAACAAAAACAGCAGTAGCAACTACAACAACAGCAAGAGCTGCAAGAATACCTACAATAGCAGCAGCAACAGCAACAGCAACAATAACAACAGCAGCAATAGCAGTAGCAAAAGCAGCAATACCAACAAAAACAGCAGTAGCAGCTACAACAACAGCAAGAGCTACAAGAACACCAACAACAGCAGCAGTAGCAACAGCAACAACTACACAGTAACAGCAGCAGCAACAGCAACAGCAATACCAAAAAACAACAACAACAATAAGAGCAGCAACAAGAACAACAGCAACAGGAACAGTAGCAACAGCAACAGCAGCAGTAGCAACAACGAACAGCAGCAGCAACAACAAAAACAAGAGCGACAGCAAGAATAACGACAGCAACAACTGCATCATCAACAGTCAGGGTTGATTTCTGAATTTTAAATAAAATTTTAAAACCAAAAATGCTGTTTTCAATTTTGTCACATTTTGAACCTAATTACGATGGTGGAAAATGCTCTTAAAAACAGACACACAAAACGTTATGTACGGATTTTGAAGATTTTGAATGTTTATATTTTAAAAAGTATTTTGCTAAGAAATTAACTTCCTAAGCTATTACTTTTCTTAATCAATTTTAATATTCAAACGCCTGTCATAATGTTCGTTTACTAGGTGATACGAAAGGAAATCCGCTTCCATCACGACAGCTGTATAGCTCAGTGCTGCAATAATTTTTAAAATTCATAATTTATACTTTTTAAATATTAAAACAAGTTATAATATGATAAGTATAAACATTATTTAATATTTTTTATTAAATACCTTTTTATCGATAAAATATATTATCGTAGATTTTTTCACTCTGCCTTGAAGCCATTTAGAACGTATTTAAACAAATTTAAACTAAATTAATCAATAAACAACGTACACTTGCACATTAAATGAACAAAATTTAACAAGTAGATTTAATTTATTTTATGTTAAATCTCTTATTTTCAAAATTCATTTAGTTTTGCCGTTGAACAACCGCAACTTGCCAAGCAATAAAACTATTCCACTTAGGGTTGATACGTTGACAACTTGCAGACGCTCGCTCTAAAAGAAAAAATAAAGAAAACAAACTCAACTTGTTGAAATAACGTCAGACTGTAAAGGCACAACTTAGATTAGATAAAACTGTTAATGGTTCAGCGTGCGCCTCTCGGGAGAGTTTACGGTCGCAAAAAGGGGAGATAAAGTGTTGCTTGGTTAATTGCTGTAAAAACACAGAATTACACCTCGAATTATCTCCCCCCAGCTGTGATTAATAATGCAACTTTAGTCAGCGTGGCTCGAGTTAAAAGTATTAAAAAAACTCGCTTCTGTTTAACAACACATTCAAAATCAGAGATTCATAAAATAATTGTAAATAGTTTGTATAACATGGCTTGTACAATATCTGCCTACCATACTCTTATTGAAATAATTATTCAAAAGACCTCTCCCGGCGAGATCGTGGTGCTAACACCGCGACTTTTCAGAGTCACTCCCGTTTAACAATTCATCACTGACACAATACCGTTACGTTATGAACAATAGCAACAAGCGTGTCGTGAACAATAGCAACAAGCGTGTCGTGAACAATAGCAACAAGCGTGTCGTGAACAATAGCAACAAGCGTGTCGTGAACAATATCAACAAGCGTGTCGTTCAAAACCACCAGTTCTACAAAAAAGGTCACACATCGTTTTAATTTTTTGAAAATTTAACCGTTACTAAGTGTGGCAAGAATATTGTTATATTCCTGAACATTCCAATTGAATTTTTGACTTTGTTAATTGGCTGTGCTCATGCCTACAAATACACTGCATAACATCACTAAAATTTTAAGTACATTCCATTCTTATTGTACCAGAACTGATTTATAAAACAAACCTGTTAACTAGGCATATCCTATTATTTTACAAAGTTTTAAAGACTAAATCTCCTAGCATAATAGAGAAACTTTTTACATAAATTTCTAAACCTACCTGCGATATGTATATATCATAAATATATACTAAATATATAAATAAATATATATTATAAATAATTAATGTGTGTGTGTATAATGTATGTTACTTGATATATATATATATATATATATATATATATATATATATATATATTATAAATAATTAATACACAAAAAGCCTAAAACCACTTTACTTCAGTCACCACGTTGGGCGACAAAATATAAAATATTACTTTAATTAATTATTGCAGAAATTGTTTATCTTTATTAACAAATATGGAATACTATAAAGTTTAATGAACAGAATATTCAATACATTGCACACAAAATCTTTAATTACATATTGGTTCAATTTAAATTGACTGCCATTACAATACGAACGTAATAATTGATAACTATTCATAGTGTGGTTCTTTCATACTTCAAATCAGAACTAAACAGGTTATTATTAGTTTTCATTTTAACTTCTTACTGAAAAAAGATTACAATGTAAATTACCACAATGGTTACTTTGATGATGAAGGGTAAGATGAATGTTACTCTACATATAATAGATTGTAAAACCTAACTTTTTCTTTTCTCTAAGTATCGACATTGACTATAGACTTGCCCGTATATATATTCAATGGTAACGGAATCCTGCAATTAATTTTTATTGATTTTATCGCTTTTAGTGCCTATATATATATATATATATATATATATATATATATATATATATATATATATATATATATATATATATATATATACTATATATATATATATATATATTCTCTCTATATATATATATATATATATATATATATATATATATAGACAGAGAGAGAGAGACACACAGACACAGAGAGAGAGAGAGACACACATATACACACACACACACATATTCACACACACACCCACACACACACACACACACACACACACACACACATTGTTAGTTCAATCACCGAATTACGAGTATTGAAATTCATAGATGACCGGCGCGATCAGACTTCGGAGCCAATCAAGATCTACAATTTTGGTTGACCAATGGCAATACGCCATACAGACTGCTTCAGTTTGAGAAGCAACACCGCCCTCTTGCGTTCGGGATCTAGTGAACATATCCCTTGGACT
This sequence comes from Callitettix versicolor, assembly GCA_022606455.1. NCBI lineage: Eukaryota > Metazoa > Arthropoda > Insecta > Hemiptera > Cercopidae > Callitettix > Callitettix versicolor. Next base: position 81,075,472 of record CM040185.1, on the reverse strand, counting down.
CTTTAAGTAACAGGTATTGGCATCATGCTATGTCATCGCTAATTCATTCTAACTACCCTCCGTCCGTGAGATATTAGAATACCGCAGAATCCTTTATTTGTACTTCTTCAGTAGGGAAAATAAGGGCAATCACTCGTCCTACAGCCAACTTTAAACGTGAACTTGACACGCGCTGGATTTTACTGTCTTCCTGTCAGATATAACCTCTAAGCAATCCGTTATAACATAACTTTGGACATATCGCAAAGTTTACCAGTTTTAAAACGAGAAAACGCTTGTTCAAAAAATAATCTAGAGTTCTGGAACGGTTTTCATTTCATGATCACTGGTCTAAGACTTACCACGATTTTCCTGGTGACATAATGATCCATCATCTGAAAACTAACATTGGAATCCCGTATATAACTTTAAATAGTGCATATGACACTTTATACCGGTATAATATAATCGATAAATTTTATTTCACGAACTAGGTCAGACTGTATTTTCCACTTTCATGGCCGATATTACACTTCTCTAAGCCCCGCAGACATTTCGAAGGTGACATAAGCGGATGTGCACTTTACACAGAACACAGTGATATTCAGTATACGCCAATATATTTGCATCAGTGTACTGTCCTTTCAACAAACATTAAGCCGTTTTTCAACGGATGATCGCTTTATTTACACCCTCCAGCTCTGACGGCTTCCGACACGTTAGCAATAAGCTTTTGTGTTCCTCTTTTACTTCACCTCAAAGCGACTCCAGTGCGCTATATGAGCTTCAGAATCTTTTATAGCTTGTAATTCTGAAAATCCTTACACGGTTGCTGTAGTACAAAACGTCTCTTTTGGAATCCATGAGTTCGCACTCGTGGAGTGTGCTGCAATTTCAGCCTCCTATTAGCACAGACGACACTCAGGCGAAATGGTAATCACATCTTATGCAGATAACTCCGGATATGACCGTGTCCTGTGTTCATGACGATGACCTATTACAGCTACCTCCTATTGGACTGAACAAGTGTCCTTGTCAGTGCAGCGGCTGGTCCCGAGAGAAAACGTTTTAATAATCGCTGGACAGAAAATCGTTTTATGTGTTTTTCTGAGCCCACTTTCTTACAGCAACCCTCGCAGTTACACGGTTGAACTCGCCCGCGGGCTCAACCTCGTAACTGCGGCCACCAGGCCTGCTCTCTTGTTCGTCTTAATCCCGCAATGCCCAGGTATCTACCCCAATTGCACCATATTAGAATCAGAGGAAGCTGAGTGAATCCCTTACTAATTTGGATGAAATTTCCTCAGGCCGAGAGCCTATAACCAAAGTTTTTTTGACGAACTTTGCATTCAATACAGATCGAGCATTTTAGTTGCGCTTACAAACCTAGCATACTACTCGTACAAAAAACATTAAACATTTTCTGTTGCGTATATTCGCTAGCTACTGAAATGAATGTGTTTAACTAACCTAATGTTTTTAGAAAAGATACTCATCCCCACTCCAAATCAACTATAGGCAGTAGCCGCCTCGGTAGACTATTTGATGGCGTACTAGGCTTTCACCCCGAGGACTTGGTTTCGATTCCCGGCCAGGGTTTGGCATTTTCATACGCTATAAATCATCCCATCGTCTGCATTAGCCCAAGTGTGCACAATAGTCGGACGTTAAACACCGCAAAAAAAATACCAAAAACAACAACAAAAACTATAGGCAGTATACCCGAGCGCAGATTAATTTCTTCCAAGGATACACCACTCTAGCACGGACAGTGACACTGAAAGAAGCTGTCTGTGACGTCACGCCAGTACAGAAGCCGACCCGCTTCTTCAGAGTCTGTTATTTAACCGCATAATATAAACTACTAGACTGATTTGTGAAACTTATAAATATTACTTTATCCTCAAATATTTACCAACAACACTGTCAAAAAAAAACATATTTAATTTCTGTCAAGAAAAAACAAGACACTGTTAAAATGAAAAAGGTAAGAAAAACACGTGATGTAGATTTATGTAAGAATCTATTCTTACGACTAATATTTAAGTAAACAATTTTAAACCTTATAAATGTGACCGGAAGTGTTGTAAAAATGAAAGTTAATGCTTTAGTTCAACGTTCAAACACTATAAAAATTATTAGTTTTTTCTTCTTTTTAGATTCAACAAGCGTTGTAGCTTTTATAACAATTCTATCATCTCCTAAACAACATAAGAACTGAGTTACACAACCTAGTTCCACTTACTAACACCAAAACAACCACGATAAAAATCCCCGTACTTGTTTCCCGGCTTGGAAAGAGCCTTAGCCTGCGAAACCTAAACTTCTGCTTTATATTCTTCTTCTTTTCTGCTAGGATTATTGTCACTATGTTCAGTATAATAATCTGCCTTCCCTAGATTCGTCAATTCTACTTTCGTTGACGCGTTTCGGAGAACCTCCATCTTCAAAAACTATATATATACTCAAAAAAGAGTATAGATATAGTTTCTGAAGATGGAGGTTCTCCGAAACGCGTCGACGAAAGTAGAATTGACGAAGCTAGGGAAAGCAGATTATTATACTGAAAATAGCTACACTTCTGCCGTTGCATCACAAAAAAACGACCGACACGAAGTGAGCACAGACTATTTGCTTGGCTTTCAAGATATCAATAAATCCAAAGCATCTGTAAAATTATCACCAGGGTATTGATTTTATCGGCTTGTTGTCGAATACAACAAGGGCCAAGATTATTTTGAACGAATCACGTGATCCACTAAAAGAGCGGAGATACGGTCAAATATAGTGGTATTGAATAAACTGTTTGAAACTTGAAGGTCAGGGAGCATGCAGTATAATTTTACAGAACACATTGTGTTGCCTTGTTTCATGTAAATTTTGTCGGATTTCACTGCCGACGATATGTACATATGTATGAAGTATTTCATCCCCGAAATGCGTTCTTAAATGCTCACGTCTCCTAAGTCGCTTACTTTGGCGCTTTGATTTAATGCCCGAAAAGCAAAGAAATTGTTTTAAATTTAATTGAACACTAAAGCGTGTACGCAACAGCAAGGTTTTTGGTTTTTTTTAAATTTAATTTGTATATTTTATGACAGCGATAAATATACAACGGTGGATGTAGTACACACAGTATTCCCAATCTCACTTCGTTGCCAAAGTTTACACTTTAAATGAAAACGTAAATGTTTACTTAAAATCCAATTTCCTTCCTGTTATTAGCAAAGTATATTAAATTGACAATAGCAAATCAGCTGTTGTCATCGCTTAAACAACAAAGAAATTGAATTACGCAACCTAGTTCCGCTTTCTAACACCGGAAAACATCCGCGCTCATTTCCCGAACTTCTCAAACAGCCTGCGAAATAAGTTCAAAATTCTGCCGTCAACCAATACTCGCTTTTGATTGGTTCGTAGTGCTCGCGTATCTCGGGCGTAATGTATTCTGGTTTATGACATCATTGCCGGCGTACCACGTCGCAGCTCCTGTACACTTAACAGTGGATTTTTGAGAAATTATGATTCCAGCCTTAAGTTGGAGAATAAATGCAGGTCGAAAATTGTTGTTCGGCAGAAAATCGAGGAGGTAATCCCCCTCAACAGACCTACGACAGCCTACCAACAATCGGAACAACTCTACAAGACGCCACAACTTGCTTGGGTGGAAACAGGAGGAATCCAGCCAGATTTAAAGAACTTCTTAATGGTCACTATTCCGAACCCGAAGAGTGCCTTGACAACCCGTTCCTGGTAAACGCCCAGATTTGCAATATTTCTCGCGAAGACTAGGCCACTAAACGAATTTTTGTTGAAAAAAATGTAAAATGTAATCACAAAATTCAGATGCACGACCTTGAAATAAGCGTTGATACTGAACATTATATTAATTTATCAGTGGTCGCTGAAATGTACATATAGCATAAACGTAGCAACAAAAGATCTTTTTAGATAATAGTCATAACAAGTCCTTTAACCTAGTCCGTTTAACCGATCAACTTCTGTTTTCTTTAAAGAACAAAACCAGCTGATCTATTAGTATAGAACAGCTGACTTCAGTCTCCACATGGCGGTAAACCAACAAAAACTGAACAGTACAAATAAAGTTTCCAGTTTTACTAATTAATATGTAACGATATGTAAAAAAATGAATCATTTCTTTATTGTAATCAACGTTAAACTCTTCAAAAGAATAAATGTAAATCACAAAATCTGAACTTAAGCAGATTGTAACAGTACGTATCGTTATTGTGGATTTTTTAAAAATTATTTTTGTTAATCTGCACACTTTATGCCAGTTAGACTAATAAGGTCGAGGGATCAGAGTTAAGGTAAGGGAAGAAATCAACGGGAGTGCTGCTAGAACTAAGAACTTTAAGGTGCGCAGTTCAGAGACGCAGCAGACTGACCGGTGCGTTAGCCACACCGACCTCCTAGTCTCTTCATATTGTGGAAGTCATATTTTCATAAAAAGTTTTTTTTGTTATTTTAAGGCGAAAAGCACATTGAGGCTATTATCGCCTCCCTAAATGTAAATGTAAATTTAAAGTGTTAAAGTAGTAAGTGTAGTGTTGTAAGTGTAAGTTTGTGTTAGACTCGGGTACCGCGAGGGACGTGTCTAAATCCTCTCAATAGGTGCAGCTAGTCTACACCACCCTGCAGGGTTTTCACAAAAAGTGTTATATATAGAGTTATAAATTTAAAGTTTCCTTTTTTTAATTCGAAAATAGTCGATAATTAAAATGTCCATAAATGATTTTTTTAATTCATTACCACTGCGACACGAGCAATGTTTTAAAGAAAAACGAACGAATATTAAAAAAAACAAATTGTGTTAAAAACTCCAGTCGTTGTTGGTCACATTATTCTGTAGTAACACCGAAACTTTAAACCAATCTCCCGTATAACACGTAGTGCATGTATTCTGTAACACGCTGTACAGTATAATTTTACACGTTAAACAACAAGCTCCCAATTACTCGACCATCAGCAGCTGCCCGATCATAACAACCGACCTGCTTGCCCAGTTAACCTGGACGTTATTCAATAAGTTCAGGGCAAAGGTGGTCGTAATTAGCTTGCCCTATTATGCGGAGCCCATCTGTTGTGCATAACACTGGCCGTTAATTAATCCTAACCTATTTCTTTCATAACCTAAGTATGGCCCCGTATTCGTCGCACGGCAATATTGTAGTGATCAGGTCAATAAGTTGCAATTTGTATTCAACCCGAAAAGCATGACAGACCTAGAGGGAGTATTGATTCATAATAATAAAGCGCTTGATTCTAACCTAAAATAATAAATTACCAAAATATTAAAAAAACAAAAATAAACTACCGCCTGGCATGTAACAAAAAAAAACACATGTTTTAAAGTCCGTAGCACCGGGGCTCGGTGGTGGTTAAAGCATTACCGGTCACCTAGTCCCCTCATTACTGTGGAAGTCATATTTTCACAAAAAGTTTTTTTTGTTGTTATTTTAAGGCGAAAAGCACTTAAAGGCTATTATCGCCTCCATAAATGTAAGTGTGAGTGTAAAGTGTTAAAGTGTAGTGTTGTAAGTGTAAGTGTGTGTTAGACTCGGGTACCGCGAGGGACGTCTAAATCCTCTCAATAGGTGCAGCTAGTTTGCACCCCTGCGGGGTTTTCACAAAAGTGTTATATATAGAGTTATAAATTTAAACTTTCCTTTTTTTTAATTCAAAAATAGACACCAGAAGGTCTTTAGTTCGAGCGGCAGTTACACCCGTTGCTTTACCCTTACCATTAATGCTGATCCCTTTTTCTCATTATTCTAATATTTTTTTTCTTTTTTAATATTACATAGCAATCTAATTAGAACACTAATAAGCTACTCGTTTCTAACCTAAATTAATCTCTTTAATAACTGCAGCAGTTTAAATGGTTTTGTTCTTTTCAGTCTTCTAAGCCATCTTTGTTGAGTAGCTGGAGGCTTTGACATTAATGGGTTGATGTAGTCTTTGTTCGTAAATTTAAGCGAATTTCCTGATTTCATTATCATCAATTAGAACCTCGAGATCTTTGCGTAAGCTGTCATTTCGGATGTAGGCCCTGCCTAGGAGCATCAACGATACCACGAAGTACTTTATTTTGAAAACGCTGAATAATATTTCTATTACTTTGACTGGCACAACCTCACAATGGAATACCGTAAGCCCATACTGATTTAAAGACCTGCTGATAAGGAAGAACGTCTTCCTGTATTTTAGTTTCAGCTCTTCTTGTTTTTCTTTGTATGAGACTTCTACCTTATTTTGGCATCTAATATCATGCCAAGATATTTGGCTGTATTCTCGTATCGAACCACTTGATGACTGATAAAGTCAGGTGCTGAATTCACTTATTGGTGAAATCGACAAGCACAAATTTGCTTTCATTAAATTTGATTCGTCTCTTGTTAGTCCAGCTTTGTATATTGTGTAAGATGTTTGTATGAGACCTTATTTTGGCATCTAATATCATGCCAAGATATTTGGCTGTATTCTCGTATCGAACCACTTGATGACTGATAAAGTCAGGTGCTGAATTCACTTATTGGTGAAATCGACACGCACAAATTTGCTTTCATTAAATTTGATTCGTCTCTTGTTAGTCCAGCTTTGTATATTGCATTTGTAGTTTTCCGGGAGACTCAATGTTATTGTCACTGACAGCTAAAGCAGCTGTGTCGTCAACAACAATATTTTGTTCAAACGTTGGTAAATCACTAGTGTACATAAGATATAGGTTTGACCCCAATACACTACCCTGTGGCACTCCAGCTTGCATTGGTATAAAGTATGGACGTTAAGATAAAAAATCAAATATTAAACAACAATGGATCAGCTGACTTTTGTGTCTTCTGTGATTCCGCGATGCAGACTGTACCGCTTGTAGTTTAAGATCTTTGTTGCTCAAAAATAAAAATGACTCTGAATCGTATTCTTTTTTCACACAAAATGCAAACGATTGAGCGATGTAAAAAGTTACTAAATTTGTTGATGATTTTTTTAAAGACGTTTTTGTTGAGGTCCATAAATAAAAAATGTAAGAAATCGAAAAATAATATTTTTAAAAAATTAAAACTAGGTTTATAGAGTTTTCGATAATTTTGTTTACCTTATTAAAATGGAGGTGACACTATAAATGAACTGAAAGAGATACGGCGGATCTATATAGACACTTTTGTATATATACTTTATAATAACTATATATTTTCGAAATAAGAATCACCTCTAATTTCAAATGGCAACCCTACAGAATATAAATAAAAACTACTATATTTACGGATAAGATTTTATTCCTAAATATGTTTGGTCGTCTATCTTCACATTTTGCCAGGTTTCGGGCATTGTATGGGATCGGTCACATTGTTGACAGTCGGTGCGTTATCGACAGTTGGACGCTTCTGCTAATTTGCCTTAAGGACCCTAATTTCTTTTTAAAAAATATCAGAAGTAAACATTACTATTTGAATTGTTTCAAGATAATCAGAGGCAAGTCTACTGGGCTGGCAATAAAATTTACTCGTAAAATCTCATTTTTAAAAATATATAGCCTAAAAATTAATTATTTATTAATAACGTATTAATAATAGTGGCAACACAAGCACAGCTTTTATTAAATATTTCGTTGATATTGTGAAAAGAATATTTCGGGTAATTGAGGGAATGACAAAAAATTTATAATATTTTATATGTTTATTCTTACAGCTTCAGAACCGGCATTTTATTAAAGTAATTACCACAGCATAATGTTTTTGGTGATAAAGAGCTATATTGAATTAGTTCGGATTAAAATCTTTATAAAACAAAATTAAAAATCTTCTAACAAATTCTGAGATAGCGAATGTCAGATATTTGATACGACAGACGTCTGGTTAATTTCGGCTGAATTTTGTCAGCTGACATTTAGCCTTAATGACGTTATACAAGACGCGTAAGCGAAACAGGAAGATTACCTGTCAATAATAATTTAACTAATTTATCTCTAATTAACAATTGTAATTGTGTTGTGAAAGTGCGTCATTAACAAAATTAAGTTAAAAGCAGTAGTTACAGTTAAGTTATTATTAAGATATCATAAGTTAAAATTTTAAATAAATTATCCTGATTCCAGTTTACTGTGTTCTTTCTTCATGTAATAATTTCCAAAACAAATCGAGTAATATTTTTGTTTTTCTTACTTATAAAAAGTCAGGCTAAGTAGATATTGTTGGTGTAGTAGGCAAATCCTGGAATAGGTATAGCAGAAATATGGCTGATACAGGATTTAGGGAATCTGCCCATGAATGAATGAATATTAAGGGTTACAAACACACTACTACTTTCGTAGATCTTCGTGCACCCTTCCTATATTCCTGAGGCTTTCGGTTACAGTATCTTCTCCAGACCTAGCTCCTTCATGAAATCCAGTACTTGTAGATCCTCACTTCTAACTGGTAACTTCCCAAAATACTGGATCTTCTCGTAGCACACGCTTTACCGTCTACCAGCAGGTGATAGTGATTTTCTTCTTCCTTCCCTCAGTATTTGCAATTGGATCTACTAAGCCAAGATTCTTCAGATGTCTCTTACAGCGTGCCATGCTCCGTAAAGGAAACCCATCCAAGACTTAGCTTTCCTCTTCCTTCCCGCAGTACCTGCAAGTTGGATCTTCTACTAAGCCAAGATTCCTAAGATGTCTCTTACAGTGTGCCATGCTCCGTAAAGAAAACCCATCCAATGCTTAGCTTTCCTCTTCCTTCCCGCAGTACCTGCAAGTTGAATCTTCTACTAAGCCAAGATTCCTCAGATATCGCTTATAGCGTGCCATACTCCGTAAAGGAAACCCATCCAAGGTTTAGCTTTCCTCTTTCTTCCCGCAGTACCTGCAAGTTGGATCTTCTACTAAGCCAAGATTCCTAAGATGTCTCTTACAGCGTGCCATGGTCCGTAAAGAAAACCCATCCAAGGCTTAGCTTTCCTTTTCCTTCCCGCAGTACCTGCAAGTTGGATCTACTAAACCAAGATCCTAAGATGTCTCTTACAGCGTGCCATGCTCCGTAAAGGAAACCCATCCAAGGTTTAGCTTTCCTCTTTCTTCCCGCAGTACCTGCAAGTTGGATCTTCTACTAAGCCAAGATTCCTAAGATGTCTCTTACAGCGTGCCATGCTCCGTAAAGGAACCCATCCAAGGTTTAGCTTTCCTCTTCCTTCCCGCAGTACCTGCAAGTTGGATCTACTAAGCCAAGATCCTAAGATATCTCTTACAGCGTGCCATGCTCCGTAAAGGAAACCCATCCAAGGCTTAGCTTTCCTCTTCCTTCCCGCAGTACCTGCAAGTTGGATTTTCTACTAAGCCAAGATTCCTAAGATGTCTTTTACAACGTGCCATGCTCCGTAAAGGAACCCATACAAGGTTTAGCTTTCCTCTTCCTTCCCGCAGTACCTGCAAGTTGGATCTACTAAGCCAAGATTCCTAAGATGTCTCTTACAGCGTTCCATGCTCCGTAAAGGAAACCCATCCAAGGCTTAGCTTTCCTCTTCCTTCCCGCAGTACCTGCAAGTTGAATCTTCTACTAAGCCAAGATCCTAAGATGTTTCTTACAGCGTGCCATGCTCCGTAAAGGAAACCAATCCAAGGCGTAGCTTTCCTCTTCCTTCCCGCAGTACCTGCAAGTTGAATCTTCTACTAAGCCAAGATTTCTAAGATGTCTCTTACAGCGTGCCATGCTCCGTTTAGAAAACCCGTCAAAAGGCCGATACAGTTTTTTGTTCTATTCCTGTCAAAGTTCCCAAAGAGCTTCTTTCCAGAACATATATCTTCTAGATTCTTCTTCTTCTCTAAACTTTCTCTTGAAGTAGCTGTCTTCAAGTTTTTTTACATAATCTTTGTCGCTTTTATTTTTAACACCAGGGCGTGAGGGTTCCCTGGTGTTCTGACGAACCTGTAGGCACCCCACACAAGTAGTTTCAATATCGCAGGTGTTTAATTTTGATACAAAATTGATCGGAATGCTTAGCACAATAATGTATGGAAGTCGTTACGTATGTATTTTTAAATCAACAGATTTATTGGAAATTAGTAACAATTGTGTGTGTGCGCGTGCGTGTGTGCGTGCGTGCGTGTGGAAACTGCTCTTATCTAAAATATCCAACTTCCAATCAATTTAATGAAATTCAGTAAAGTATTTGTAGTAAATAATTATTATTTTATAGGAGAAAATGCGAATCCTGAACACGTGTTCTAAAGGTCCAGAATATGTATCTGTGCATATTTAATGGCCTCGAGTCTGTGTCTCACTGTAACGACAACGCCAAGGGGAGCACAGTTTCTAACAATCAGCGTTAGAAATTCAAAACGACTAAATAATACACCGTTACGTACGGAAAATATTACTTTCGTAAAATCCAAATGATTGAATTAACAAGAAAAAACACACAGATACGGAGCAGATGTTTAGAGAGCTGTTGCGTAACTAGCGACATCTGGAGATTAGTTTACACAAACTGAGATGGGTTTATCTGATTTGGAACAGGAGCAAAGAGGAAATATTTAAATGCGGAACGCGATAAGTGGAAGGAATATGAAAGGTTCTGTATCAGTTTAGGGCTTTCAAAGTGCTCGGAACCATTAGGCAAGTAATATTATTGTTTGGATAGCACCGTGATAACAGCGAGACTAAGGGAACGGAGTGACCGAATATTAAACAATAGAATCTGAATATCGTTGCACGCAGCTGTCTCGCTGTCGTTTTGGTAAAGAATTTCCAACAACAATCAGCGTTAAAATCTGCATGTATTAGCATTCTAAATCTTCAAATTGAATTGAAGATACGAGAATAAACCTGACGGTGGTTTTTATGTTGTTTGATCATTTAAAATGCTAATATATGCAGATTTTAACGCTAATTATGATTGTAAATCAAATTTTTCAGGATTTTGTTTAAATGATTTTTCCATCTCTTTGTTACTTTTACTCCTCAGGTGCACTTTTGTCAGTTTTTCTGGTTGTTGTGTGTTTTGAAGTTTTGTTTCCAGCCATACAAATCCAACAAGTAGCTAGGGAAACACAATGATACCCATACAGAGCCCTGCGTGCGTAGATAAGACTAGATTAAAATTGGTGGAGGAATGGATGGTCGATGTGGCTAAAGCACCGGTCAGTCTGCTGCGTCTCTGAACTGCGAACTTTAAAGGTATGCCTGTCATGCACGTACCGGCAAGCCTGTCAGTTATGCCTTAACAGTCCGTCACAATCAGTTTAATACAGACAGGCAAGTACTCCGCGTCCATTTAAATTTGATTTGTAAAATAATGACGAAAATTCGCTTTATTAGTCGTTTCAGAGACAAATAAAAAACGGATAAAAAAGAAACTGACTTAAAAAAAAGTAAAAGACTTTCCACAACACTTCACTTTGGTACCCATTAAAAAAATCCTCCAAACATTAATTTTCTTTTTCCCGTGACATTTTTGCGTACAGAAAGAACTCAGTTTTGAACGATACGATACAATAATGATACGATAAACACTGCTCACCACGCGGATGAACTATCATCGGCGGACGGCGGCCTGGCGCCTCTACCCACACACGTACCGGCTTGCCTCAAATCTCTTCAGGCCTGCCGGTTGGACGGACGTGTTTTCGTTCGATCACCGGCAGGTAAAGTCGGATCTGACAGGCTAGCCGGACCGCATTCACGTTCCGGCCGCCGGTCTCCGTCGGACTGTTCAGGCATAACTGACAGACTTGCCGGTACGTGTATGGCAGGCTTTAGTTAGAGCCGCAGTCACTCCTATTGCTTTTTCCTTACCGTTAACGCTGATCCCTCGTCCTTATTAGTCTAACTGGCATAAAGTGTGAACGTTAAAGAAAAAATTAAAACTTGTGGCCGCCTAGTATCCCGAGTCCGCAAACTTTAAAACAGGCAATCCTTCGGCGTCCGCTGTTCTGCCTTGGATTAGGATGAAAGGATCTAAAAGTATTTGCCAAAATCTTACAATGTGCGCACTCCTGAAGCTTATTTTTGAGACTTGCAAATTAAAGCCTTCATATCGCATTGTGTTAGACCCGTTTATATATAGGAACTGTTTAAACAAAATGTTTATTTCCATCCGAATCAATATTTAGTTGTATGTCTTTTAGAGGCTTCAACATAAAAATACTGAGGTCGAAACAGCTTCATTCACTTAGGTTGAACTTTATTGCGTCGTAAAATGAAGGTTTTACGAGACTAAGAGTCTGCTACAATATTATCTAGTGCATTTTGTCTCCACCAGTTGCGCATAGTATTATTAACCGAGTTGGAATAATGTTTTATTCATATAGTGCTTATTTTTAAAATATACAGCGTACAGAGATAAAACCAACACGATTCACTGCCATCAAAATATCAGTGCAAACACGCAGAATGTATGGAAAAACGTCTTCCGTCCGCTATTACGATTTTGTTTTCGAAGTGTTTACGATTTTGTTACTTTACGCCCGATATCGCGCAGTGAAATTGAATTAAGAGTAAAGGACGGACACATTTAACAGCTGATTATTACAGAAATGCCAGTTAGTAACGAATAATATGAATTACAAAATCAAGCAACTTGATCATAGATAGACTATTTAGTTCGAATAGTGAAAGGCGAGAATGGAATAAATATTAGATAAAATAATGGTAGAAATATACGTTTAAAATGTTAAAATGAATAAAATAAGTAAAATATTATTATTTATAAATGTGTTGTGTAAGTTTTAGGTTGTAAAAGACAATTTAACGTTATCGAAAGGGTTTGTATCGATTTTATAAAGTTAAAATAATGGATACATTTCCAAAAGACCGAATGAAAGTTTAAGTGTTCAAGAGACGGACTTAATGCACAGACGGCGAATAAAGTCGTACCAGTGTTTCTGAAATATGCACAGATTATCAAGAAAGGCATGAATTGAGAGATGAATTGAATACAAATTTAGAAAAAAACAGCGATTCGACGGAATCTTTATATGGTGTTCACTTCCGACGCGCGTAGACTCAGCGAAGCGAATGTTTTTACTAAACGATTTATACTTTGAAGAACGTCTCAGCCAATTGAGATGAAACATTTCACTTTACTTATAAATGTAAGTGGGAGTATAAATCGGTGATTTTTGTATAATTCCTTATGAAATGATATATCAAAAGTATTAAACAGAGGATAACAGTAAAGCAAAGTTCATTCTGAGACCGGTAAACTACCTTATTTAGAAACTAAACTACTGGATTTGTAAACAAATAGCAAGATCAGTTGTTACTCCCCCTCCAGGAGCTTGATCAGGCCAATAACTTATTCAGCAGAAGATCAATAGAGACCTGGAAACCAACAAACTTTCACCTTGACTTGGCAAGAGGCTTTAGAATTAGATTCAAACTAGAGTAAGAGGTAATACAAACCCAGGCACTGCGATCAACAGAACTATTGTGCAATTAAACCTCTTGAGTTTAGCATATTGATGCCCTTAGTAAGTTCCAACAATCGACTGACTAGCTCATTCTGCTGAAGATTCCTAGGGTCCTGGAAACCAAAAACCCCTAGCCTCCTACCAGCAAGAGCTTCACAATCAAGGATTACGTGTCCTGCGGTCTCCTCCTTCTTCTTGTACAACCTACACACGGTTTTACCATGTACATACCTATCCTGTTCATGTGCACCCTCAGTCCACAGTGCCCAGTAATAAGTTCAATGATTTTCCTGAATTGAGCTCTGCCCAAGACTTCTGCTGCCCTTTAGCCATCCATATGGAACCATGCTTAAGAGGCGCTTACTACAGGAATGTCCATGGAGGTTATCCCATCTTGTCTAGTGTTATCAAACCTAGCCCTACAGAGAGATCACTAAAGCCGGCTCATGTCAGATGAACTCTGATGCAGGTCGCAGTCCAGCCAGTCGGTCTGCCTCCTCAGTACCCTCAACTCCCTTAATTTGTTTAGAGCCTTACAATCATAAATTATGTTGACCTGTAGTTTTCTCCTTCATGAAGCTTAGCCTACAAACAGTTTCTCATTGGTAAATTCCAATCTTATTTAGATGCACCCTTAAATCTCGAGTACTGTAATGAGTCTCTTTACACAAAATGTTACTTGCTATCTGAGTCCACATAGATAAAACTCTTTTCGTATATTTTCCTGGACTACCATTTCCCGTTAGCCCTGTCTTTCTCTTCCTTTGAGAAACTCACACCAGATTTCAGCATCTTTGAATATAAAGAACGCACGTATCTTTTCTCTGCAAATATTGGTTTCTCACCTCGAGGTTTAATCCCTAGTTGGTCTCTTTCCAAGTTTCTTTGGTTGTTTTTTTCCACCACCTCCTTTCTTCTCGGTCAGTGCTTTAATGCTCCCGATAAACGCGTCCATTTACACAGGATGTTACTGGCTATCTAAGTTCACTTACACAAAACTCTTTTCATACATTTTCCTGGCCTACGTTTCCCGTTAGCCCTGACTTTGAATCTGTTTTTAGAAACTCACATCAGATCTCAGCATCTTTTGGTATGAAGAACGTACATCTTTCCTCTATAAAGATCGGTTTCTCTCCTTGAAGTTTAATCGTTAGTAGGTCTCTTTCTAGGTTTAATTAGATGTTCTCTTTCTACCCCTACCTTTCTACTCAGTTAGCACTTTAGCGCTCCCGATAAACGTTTGTAGACAGTCTCCATTTCTCCTTCTTCCATCGCTGGATGATTAGGTCTTCCAAGCGTACACAAAGTCTGCAATAATGTACTGCTTGTGTGGTCCACAAGGTTAGATAAAACCCACGTTTTCTTCATCTTCGTGCCATGTCTTCCTTTATGTCTCCCTTCATCTTCGTGCCATGTCTTCCTTCAAGTCTCCTTTCATCTTCGTGCCAGTTAATTAGACATATTATCTACCTAGGTCCATTTTTGCGAGTTTCACATGGTTTTATGGGTTTAGAATGTTGAAATCCAATAATTAAAACTGGAGGTCGCCTAGTCTCGAGAGTCCACATATATAAGGTAAGCTACCCATTAGCCTAGAAAGATCAGCAAATATAGTTTGAAGGGTTTGTTTAATCAGTTCATACATCGTAGTGTACTGCTGCCCGCAACTCAATAATGTGTGATTAGGATAGGTAAATAAATGTCTCAAAGCAATTTATTATAATTCAACGTCACTGAATATTACAACAAATATGTCTGTCTTGACTCTTGACTCAATTTATCAATAAATATGCAAATTTCCACTCATAAATTCATCTATGATAGCCTCAATGTCAAATATTTTTAGATTGTAAGAATATGTATTAGAAAATTTAAATTTCAATTTGCTGTAATTTCGATGGTGTGATCTGTAATTATATTTGTCTAACTAAAGTTTAAGTACTTACAAGTTTAAAATCGTTGTGTCATATGAATTATTCGACTGAAGTAGATACACTAACAAAACAATTAATGACACACAATATTACCAACGTAACCAAAGAAAAATATAACTTCCTCATTATTAGAAATACAAAGGAACTTTGGTGGTTATGAAAAACCGATCTTGATATTTTCAAGAATCCGGTGAATCGAAGAAAATGAATTCCAGTTGAAAGGTCGACTATGTGTATGTGTGTGTGTGTGTGTGTGTGTGTGTGTGTGTGTGTGTGTGTGTGTGTGTGTGTGTGTGTGTGTGTGTGTGTGTGTGTTTGTGTTTGTGTGTGTGTGTGTGTGTGTGTGTGTGTGTGTGTGTGTGTGTGTGTGTGTGTGTGTGTGTGTGTGTTATTATTTTTATATTCTTCTTCTTTTGTGCTAGGATTATTGTCACTATGTTGAGTATAATGATCTGCTTTCCCTAGCTTCGTTTTTTTTTCTGATTGACTCCTTTCAAACTTTCTCTTCAACGGTCGTCCCTCCTGTTAATTTTTGAAAATTTTTAGATTTTTAAACTTAATAACTGCTTGCGACGATATCTGTTCATTTATTATGTTTTCTCCCTTTAATTTAGATTTAAAAATTTCCAAATTCTCTAAAATGTTCATACGTCTTCCTTTTTCTGCCATATGTAGTACTTTCATGGAGTTTTCTATTTCTCGAGGTATGTGTCCCTATTTTATTAAATGTGACGCATAATTTGAATCATTTTTGCCGTATTTGAATGATCTTACATGTTCTTTAAACCTAGTTCTAAATTTTCGTCCCGTTTGTCCTATGCAGACTGCCTTGCATCTACACTGTATTCTGTATTTCCCATTCTTACTATATTTGTCCTTTTCTTCTATATTCTTTGTCAGTTTGTTCCTTATCGTATTATTTGTAGCCATTGCTATATCTATATCATATTTTCTAAAAAAATTCTTAAATTTATATTGCTTTTTCCCCGTATATGTTAATTTAGCCCATTTTCCTTTTTTTTCCTCTCTTTTATTGCTGTTTTCTTCCTTTCTCTTTCTTTTAATTCTTCGTAACAGATTTCTTATAATTTTTAAATCATAATCGTTTTTAACTCTTTTTAAATTATTTTCGTGTGCAGACTTATTAGTAAATTATGAATGAGCAGGACATGTTCTCTGAAGAACAACAATGAACTATAATAATTGTGTCTGAAGAGAAGTAGCCTAAACAAATTGATTTGATTTGGTGTCTTCTGGCATCGCGATGAAAGAACCTATTGTGCAACTGAGCCTCTTAGATTCTAGTCCAGCAGACTGGTGTCGTCACAGAGTTTAAGCAATCCACAGACTAGCTCGTTCTGCTTTAGTCCTTAGAGTCCTGGAAAGCAAACACCCTTATCCTCCTACTGTTGGCCTCACAATCATAGATTATTTAACCTGCAGTTTACACTTCCTTCTTCCACAACCTTCATAAGATTTCTTTGAGCCGCCTCGGTGGCCTAGTTGATAGCGTACTGGGCTTTCACCCCGAGGACCAGGTCTGATCCCCAGTTAGGTCTTCTGCCCATTTTTAACCCAAGGTTTTCACTAGAAAGCTATTTGCTACCATCTCCTCTCTTCTTGGTTAAACGTTTGTACATCTACAAATGTTTTTCATTTGAGATAGGCCATTCTGGTTTAAGATGGCCCCATCTCTCATTTTTTTTCCACTACAGATTGGTTACGTTTACCATTCGTTCCTATAACCTTCTGCAAATCACTGCTTTTCAGCTCTTATATAACCACAGTTTCCTCAACCTCAGTGTCATTTTTAATCCTTGGATTTACATTTGCTGGTCTCCCAGTAAAACGTTCTTCCTGCATGTATAAATCCCACAAATAGCTAGCGAAATAAAATCTCCATCCATTAAGAGTCTCACGTACATAGATTATATCTTAAGATCGCCTGATTATATCTGCAGTTCAACTTTGAATCCAAAAAATTCGGTTTTACTTGATAAGTTATGTAGGTTTACCTGTAAACTATAAACGGGCAAGACATTTCCTTTCAGGAACAACAATAAACTTTAATTGGTCATGAAGAGAAGTAGGCTAAACTAAATTGAACTGTACAAACTTATAAAATAAAGCATGCAGTACTATTGCAACGCAAACATTGTGACGGCAATACAAAGGCAATAAAAGTCACCTAACTTACAACAACCGTGGTCTTACTCTAATATGAAGGTGGGAAACAGCTGAGACACTATACGTTTCCAGTACCCGGCTTGTCTCGTTCCAGCTAAACAACTCAGTCGCGGATTGCTCATTAAATTTATAACTTTGTAATACTGAGAAGCATTACGCAACTGGCTAGACATTAATGAAAGTTCGTGCTTCGTCAGTATTGTCGGTGAGCCGCGACACGACCTCTGTCAAAGTATTTTGAAGGCTTTACCTCAAACTACAGCCATCAGCATAATTATTTCATACACAACTGTACCCGACCACGTGTTGCTGTGGCTCGGTCTGGTTCAATTTAACAACGCCGAAACATTGAAGTGGAATCGTTCAGAAACATTGAAATGCAATTGTTCAGAAACTCTAAAATGGAATCATTCAGAAACATTGAAATGTAATTGTTCAGAAACTTTAAAATGGATTCGTTTTGAAACATTGAAATGTAATTGTTCAGAAACTTTAAAATGGATTCGTTCAGAAACATTGAAATGTAATTGTTCAGAAACATTCAAATGCATTCGTTCAGAAATATTGAACGAATATTGAATACAGAAATATTGAAATGTAATCGATCAGACACATTAAAATGGAATCGATCAGAAACATTGAAATAATCGTTGAGAAATACTGAAATGTAATCGATCAGAAACATTGAAATGGAATTGATCAGGAACATTTAAATGGAATCGTTAAGAAATATTGAAATGTAATCGTTCAGAAACATTGAAATGCAATCGTTCAGAAATATTGAAATGTAACCGTTCAATAATATTGAAATGTAATCGTTCAGAAATATTGAAATGTAACCGTTCAAAAATATTGAAATGCAATCGTTCAGAAATATTGAAATGTAATCGTTCAGAAACATTGAAATGCAATCGTTCAGAAATATTGAAATGTAACCGTTCAAAAATATTGAAAAGTAATCGATCAGAAACATTGAAATAATCGTTGAGAATATTGAAATATAATCGATCGGAAACATTGAAATGGAATCGATCAGGAACATTTAAATGTAATCGTTCAGAAACATTGAAATTCAATCGTTCAGAAATATTGAAATGCAATCGTTCAGAAATATTGAAATGTAATCGTTCAGAAATATTGAAATGTAATCGTTCAGAAATATTGTAATGCAATCGTTCAGAAATATTGAAATGTAATTGTTCAGAAACATTGAAATGTAATCTTTCAGAAATATTGAAATGTAACCGTTCAAAAATATTGAAATGCAATCGTTCAGAAATATTGAAATGTAATCGTTCAGAAACATTGAAATGCAATCGTTCAGAAATATTGAAATGTAACCGTTCAAAAATATTGAAAAGTAATCGATCAGAAACATTGAAATAATCGTTGAGAATATTGAAATATAATCGATCGGAAACATTGAAATGGAATCGATCAGGAACATTTAAATGTAATCGTTCAGAAACATTGAAATTCAATCGTTCAGAAATATTGAAATGCAATCGTTCAGAAATATTGAAATGTAATCGTTCAGAAATATTGAAATGTAATCGTTCAGAAATATTGTAATGCAATCGTTCAGAAATATTGTAATGCAATCGTTCAGAAATATTGAAATGTAATCGTTCAGAAATATTGAAATGTAATTGTTCAGAAACATTGAAATGTAATCTTTCAGAAATATTGAAATGTAATCGTTCAGAAATATTGAAATGTAATCGTTCAGAAATATTGAAATGTAATCATTCAGAAATATTGAAATGTAATCGTTCAGAAATATTGAAATGTAATTGATCAGAAACTGAAATAGAATCGTTCAGAAACATTGAAATGGAATCATAAAATATCTGTTTTTACGATCAAAAGATGGCGAAAAACATATTTTATTACCTGTCACAATATATAATAGAAGGTATATAAAACACGCGCCTATTCGAATGCAATGTTGTGTCAAAATTTCAAAACAATCGGTGAAGAATTTTCGGAGATTTCAGATTTTGAACAAACGAACATTTACATTTTTATTTATATAGATTTGTTTTACTCGTTACCATTGAATATAAACGTACTGAAATGATAACCCTTACGAGAGATACGTGAGCGCTCGCTGTTGGTGGCATCTTACGGCAGAGTGTTAAACTACAGATAAATAGATAGTACTGTTTATTTTTTAAATGTCTTCCCCTGTCCTTCAAGCTTACAGCGTTCGTAGTGGTATATAATATAAAGTTCAATCACTTGGACATTAGCGGCTGAAATTGAGCACGCTTTTTATAATTACGGCTGTACTTCTAGTACCTTTATATTCAATGCTTGTACATATATAAATTATTAGACATGTTAGGTTTTTTACATAAAGTTTATATTTTATACCAGATTATTAAAAATTTAGGATTGACGTTAAAAGATATGGTAAAGCTTTCTATAGCAACTACAGATTTGAACCTAGGACCTTGAGGTGCGCAGCCACTTTGAACTCGATTGCTGTAAAATGATTCTTTTAAATAAATGGTACTTAAAGACAAATACTCAGAACCATGAAAAGTGTACCGATCCCAATGCTAACACACATGCATATAAACTTTTTATTTCCGAAAATTGTCGTAAGTATATTTTCCGTATGTACAAACGCATAAGAGGAAATGCTGGCAGATAAGATCAATAAGGAAGTTGCTAGCCAGCAGATATGTGCGTCTGAATTACTAATGCTGATGAATGTAATATGCATTCACTTGTCAATATTTGATATTGTGTTAGACCGCATAGTTGTTTCACTTCTGACTCCTTACTAATGTTACAAAACCACGGGTCTTCACTACTACAACCGCCGCCCAACGGAAATTCCTAATAACAACCCACCTAATCAGCACAATATTGATTAACACTGACGTATTGCGCCAACCTACGGTGTATCTTATTACGCTGCTAATTTATTCAGTTCACCGTGTTACCATTAAACAATGACCCATCAAACTCATCTGCCCTTTGGTTGCTGCATTCATTACGTGCAGCTGTTACTGATTACACGCTCCAATATAGTGCAACTAAAACGTAAATTAAGCACGCAGCTGTCTCGTACTGACGTGATGAAGCGAATTTCCATTATGTAACAGCATTTATTAGTGAAACAAAGGTGTGTGCACGGGTGTGCGTGTTTGTGTGCGTGCGTTTGTGTGTGTGTGTGTGTGTGTGTGTGTGTGTGTGTGTGTGTGTGTGTGTGTGTGTGTGTGTGTGTGTGTGTGAGAGAGAGAGAGAGAGAGAGAGAGTGAGTGAGTGAGTGAGTGAGAAAGCCTGTCTGTGTGTATGTAAGTGTGTGTGTGTGTGTGTGTGTGTGTGTGTGTGTATGCATATGTTTGTCTGTGTGTGTGCGTGCGCGCGTGTGTGTGTGCGAACGAGCGAGCGTTTCACAATTTTTGGTCGATTTGATTTTAAGCTTGACTCAAAAATCTATTATGGCAATAGCTTGGGTAAGTCCGTTAACAGACAAAAATTTCTTCAACAGTTTAAAAATGGAGTCAGTTACAAGTCATTTAAAAGTTTATAACTTTATTGCCTTTAATTGTTTTTAAAATCAGATTTCACCTTTGTAATCAGCGTGGTAAACAGCACACATCAACGGCATAAAATTAGGGTAACGCTAATATTTCTTTTGGAAATCCGCTTCTATTAAGCTGCGTGCCGAAAGTATTTTATATTTATAATCACCTACTTATTTTTTTCTTCTTTTCAGCATAAAAAGTTCTCCGGCATTATGACAATCCTAGCTTCCACTTTTCTCTGTCATTCCACAAAACGTGATCCAATTCTCTCTCTCTCTCTCTCTCTCTCTCTCTCTCTCTCTCTCTCTCTCTCTCTCTCTCTCTCTCTCTCTTTCACTTCAGTATCAATTTCTTCTCTCCAACTAAGTCACGGTTTTCTTCTTTTTCAACTTTGTGGTTCCATTTTAAAAGTAGAACCATTTATATATATATATAAACCATTACAAACCATTAGATGCTCGGTTGGAAGGTCCCAGAGAATGAAATCCCAAAGAGAGCAGGGGTAAAATGGACGGAGGAGCGGAGGAGGATCCATGGGGACAGAATGAGGGAGGTGTGGAGGATTAGAACGAACAAGACATGAGTCGGAGTACTTTGCGTGATTCACCAAGGTCTATACGCAAATAATAATAATAATAATAAATGGTCACCTCGGTGGCCTACTTGATAGCGTACTAGGCTTTTACCCCGAGGACCCGGGTTCGATTCCCGTCCAAGGGCTTGGCATTTTCATATGCTATAAATCATCCCATCGTCTGCATTAGCCCAAGTGTGCACAATAGTCGGACTTTAAACACAAAAAAATGTATATATATATATATATATATATATATATATATATATATATATATATATATATATATATAGGGCGCGTCCCCAGGTGGCGTATAGGGGAAAGCTCTAACCGGCATGCCGGCGAGTAGGAGGGAAATAAAATACAACCCGCGGACCAACAGGTGGACTGGAGAAACTCCTAGCTGTAGAGAAATCAACTCATCTAGGAGAAGAATACTCCGAAATCAAACACTGGTTCTCCAAGTCGGGGATTAACTCCCGAAAAAAACCTAATTGTTAAAACACTTAGTAACCGGCCTCAGAGGGAATAGATTAAACGAAAACTACTCAAGCTACAGAAACGGACAAATATTTTAGGTAGACTATTGAAGAACTCTCTAGAAAGATGAACGAAGGGATCGAAGTATTAAAATATGCTGACGTAGATATAGCTGAAACAATAAAGGAAGCGATACGATCAGAGAATATAGAGCTGTGTGATCACTTTTACAGCGGAGTACCAAACGATAAAAGGACACAAGGAATGTGAATTATGGTACTAAAAATCTAAGAAGATATATAGCTCACTGGGAATTGAACGGTTGATAAAAATTATCTCGTATACGAGTATAAGCGGCGTTGTCCTGACTGACTGACTGAGGATCAACGTGGAGCCGAATCTATTTGCGATAGAAACTTGAAATTTGGACAGGCCCTTCGGAACATTATGTTGGGGTGCACTAAGAAAGGTTTTGAAAATTTTGAATTTGACGCAATTAAACTACTTACCCAATACAAATTTAATAAACAACGTACTGCCTATTATAGTCTATTATAGCTAGAGACTTGAAATTGTCAACAGTGTCTTTTACAACAATGTCAAGGTGCATTAAGAAAGGGTTTTGTAGAAATTTGATTTTGACGCCAATAAACTACTTACCCAGTACAAATTTAATAAACAACGTACAGCCTATTATAGCTAGAGACTTGAAATTTTCAGGGTAACTTCTTACAACAATGTCAAGGTACACTAAGAAAGGATTTTGCAAACATTTGATTTTGACGCCATTAAACTACTTACCCAGTCCAACTTCAAGACTTTATAAGAGAAAAGAAACAAAAGTACCTAAACACAAAAACAACCGCCGATAATATTATATCAGGCCCCCCCCCAGAGAGATATATTTCACTTTTAAAACTAAATCAAACTTTGCAATATCGCATTTATTTCATATTTTGTAACCATCGTTAAAAACTATATCTTTTATATATTTCAGTATGTAAATATTTAGACGTAAATATCGTTAAAAATTATAACATTTTATATTTCAGTACCTAAATATTGAGACCTGAATATTGTTAAAAACTATATATTTAATATATATTTCAGTACGTGAATATTGGCACCTAAATATCGTTAAAAAACTATACCTTTTTTATATTTCAGTACTTAAATATTGGGACCTAAATATCGTTAAAAACTATATCTTTTTTATATTTCAGTACATAAATATTGGGACCTAAATATCGTTAAAACTCTATCTTTTATACATTTCAGTACATAAATATTGGGACATAAATATCGTTAAAACTATATCTTTTTTTATATTACAGTACATAAATATTGGGACATAAATATCGTTAAAACTATATCTTTTTTTATATTACAGTACATAAATATTGGGACATAAATATCGTTAAAACTATATCTTTTTATATTACAGTATATAAATATTGGGACATAAATATCGTTAAAAACTATATCTTTTTTATATTTCAGTACATAAATATTGGGATCTAAATATCGTTAAAACTATATCTTTTATACATTTCAGTACATAAATATTGGAACATAAAGATCGTTAAAAATTATATCATTTTCATATTTCAGTACGTAAATATTGGAATATAAATATCGTTAAAAACTCTATCTTTTTTATATTTCAGTACATAAATATTGGGACGTAAATATCGTTAACACTCTATCTTTTATACATTTCAGTACTTAAATAATGGGACATAAATATCGTTAAAAACTATATCTTTTTTATATTTCAGTACTTAAATATTGGAATATAAATATCGTTAAAAACTATATCTTTTTTATATTTCAGTACATAAATATTGGGATCTAAATATCGTTAAAACTATATCTTTTATACATTTCAGTACATAAATATTGGAACATAAAGATCGTTAAAAATTATATCATTTTCATATTTCAGTACGTAAATATTGGAATATAAATATCGTTAAAAACTATATCTTTTTTATATTTCAGTACATAAATATTGGGATCTAAATATCGTTAAAACTATATCTTTTATACATTTCAGTACATAAATATTGGAACATAAAGATCGTTAAAAATTATATCATTTTCATATTTCAGTACGTAAATATTGGGATTTCGGATTTGGGTACCCCACTATTGTACCCAGGAGAAAATACGTAGACTCTACAATCCAAATTTATATAATTTAATTTAACTCTAATACTCTGATAGGTATAACTAACAATTTAACTAGCTGCAAGTGTTTCTGTTGCTATAGCAACGTCACAAATAATTTGCTGAAAGGTAAATAGAGAGTCTAAATAACCAAAATAATGCCTCCAAGGCTAAACAGAGTGTTATCGGAGAAGTCAGTTAATTAACAACTAAGAAACTTGAAACCATCGTGGTCTTAAACATTTATAATGTTGGAAAACAAATTCTCTTTCTCCATCTGCCATGTACAAGGTCAACAGCTGTATAGCTGAAGTGATGGAAGCGAATTTCCAAAAGTAATTATTTTACGTTACCCTCTTTTCGAAACTTTGATTTCGTCATTATAAATAACTTTAAAACTGCGTGTACTGTATTGGAATATTAAAAGTTCATTTTGCATTAAAGAAAGATAATTAACCTTGACCGCTGTTGAATTACAATTCTTAACTTAACTCTTCGTGAAAATCTGATTTGACAATAATAATCAACATTTTAAACTATCAAATATAACTGGGAATACAAAACTCAACACTGATCGCGCTTCTAAAATTTAATTGATTTTGAAAGTTTTAAAACGCCACGCAGTTTTTCACGCTGGTAACTATGGTCGGATCAGATTTTCAAGGAAATTCATCGAAAAAATGTTAAGAATTTTTAAAGATTTAAAGTAGCCACCATTTTGAAACTGTTGAACGAATTTTACTGATTAACGGGCTTGTTCAATTTATTATCACAATGGATTTGTGTGCAACGTTTGAATCAAATAGAATAAAAATTGTGTGTGTGATCACACACACACACGCACACACACACACACACACACACACACACACACACACACACACACACACACACACACACACACACACACACACACACACACACACACACACACACACACACACACACAATGTGTCCCACGAAGAGGTCTATGCATTTTATCCTCCTTTATTTCTTCATTTCTCCATTGATCATTTTAAAATATATATACTTTTTAAAGAAGGTAGCTGAAATAGTATTTGAGAATTGCATCTCTCTTTAGGTTTGTAGAAACAAAATGGCGGCCAGAATAAATAAATGCTACCCCACTTAAAAATCTCACAGTACTGCAGTATTAAATCAGATTGTTGAACTGAACAGCCACCCAAATCTCCTGATTTAACTGTTTGACTTTTTCTTATGGGTGTACTTAAAGGAACAAGCGTATACCATAGTTTTAACAAAGATAACGATTTGAAAAGTGTTATCGAAGAGGATTACTTCGGATACCTCTCGGATACCTCAAGAGCGTACAATTCATTTGTTCGTCGTTGTTATCAGTGTGTAGCTGTGGATGGTTTCCAATTCGAATGGGTGTGATTTATGTAATGTGAATTGCTATTTAGTTTTCTTTTAATTAGTTTGTATCTAATTAAATTTTTAAGAAATTAATAATTAAAAATAAAAATTTTGTTTGAAAAAATTAACAAAATCAGTTTTATACTTTATTGAAACATTATTTTGGCCGCCATTTTCTTTCTACAAACATCAGCCAAATGCAATTCTCACATATCATTTCTTCTTTAAAAAGTATGAAAAGGAAGTAAAAAGAAGAAAAAGTGTCATTTCTTCTTCATACGTATCTTCTTTAAAAAGTATGTATATTTTCAAAATGATCAATGGAGGAATGAGATAATAATGGAGGATCAACTGCGTGAACCTCTTCGTGGGACACTCTGTGTGTTTGTGTGTGTGTGTGTGTGTGTGTGTGTGTGTGTGTGCGTGCGCTACCTTGCGTGTGTGTGTCTATGTGTGCGTGTGCGTGTGTGCGTGTTTTAAATATATATATATATATATATATATATATATATATATATATATATATATATGTGTGTATATACACATATATATATATTTATTTATTTATTTATGTATACATGTATATATAAACAACCCTCTAGAAATATTCTTATTGAAGTCAGAATTTGTTTTCATTTCGTGTTCATATTCAATGGATCATGCTTGAATGGAAATTCGTTAAAGATTCTCCAAAGGTATTTACCGGCCTTGTTTGTGAAGTACAATGCTCACTGAAGGGTATTTGCTTTTTAAACACTAAATGCTTAATTATTTGTGCAATTATTAAAAATAAACTGATGTGCATTTGTTTCATTCAGTTGTTGGCAATGTTTTTTCTTGTTACCGTTATTTACAAATTCTCGCTATTGTGAATTGCGCTAAATACATAAATAAAGAGATATGGCTGTCTTAGGGCGCCAGCGGAGCAATGAAATTTTATACGTGACCAGTCTGCTGAGGGTTTGCCAGTCGGACCGTATCTATGTAACTAAGACATACGTGATACTGTAAATGCATTGATTTATTAATTTTATTGGCGAATTTCAATTGCAAAATGTACGGCCATCATGATAAGTTTCTTATTGGTGAAGTAAGAATTTCAAAAAGGATAAGATGAAGAAATAATGTAATGGTGTGTAGAGACTAGGCGCCATCGAAGTGAATATATTAATGACCCTGTTTGCACAAATATCCAGGATCGACTTCAAATGAGGTTGATGACTTGTACTTGTCTTCTCGTTTGTCAATTTTTCGTTAGCTTTTTGGGGGGGGTGGAGGAATTAACAGCGCTGTGTGGCCCCAGACACGTCAGCTTAAGATCTTTTTGTGCACCCCTATCACTTCACCTTAAACCGGACTCCAGTGTCCTTGATGAGCTCCAGAATCTTGTATAAGATGTCCTGGTTGAACTTCTGATCTGGTTGCTGAGGTCCAAAAAGTTTCTCTTTTTTTGCCTCTAGAACGTCGCACTCAAGGAGGCTGAAATATATGCTGAAATTTCAACATCCTGCCCGCACAAACAACACTCAGGCGAGATTTGTTACATGCGATTTGGCATGGAATTTGTGGATTTTTCGACAAATTTGTTTACGCATTTTATTAGTAAACCCTTCAAACTTAACATAAACCTGATTTTCTCAAAATCGGCTCTAACGATTTTGCTCAAATTTTGTCTTCAAAATACAATATATCGGTCGCTGTAAATGGTCCTACCAAAAAAATCTGATTCAAGAACTGAAAAAACTGAAAAATCAGCCAGTTTCTCAAAATCGGTTCAGATTTTGCAAGGTTGTATGCAGTCAATTTGAAATGACATATTTTTACGGCTTTAGAGTAAATCGTGAAAACGAAAATTTACTCTATTTGAGTGCGAAAATTTACCGCGTGTTGAGCTGATAATCCAGTTAGTCCTTTCCGATCCGCAGCGATACTACATAGGCGAGCCGGTAGTATTTCGTTCCCAAGGTGCAGTAACTGAGATGCATCCATCGACTATACCGGCATGCTGAGCCGATAGTCATCTGTTCCTTTGAGTTATACAGGCGTGTTGAGCAGATAACTTATTTAGTTCCTCTCCTGTCTATGTCTCAGTACCGACATGATGAGCCTGTTGCTGTCCTGTAACCATAAGGGCACACCAAGCCGTTGATTTCCGTTTTCTTATACTGGCAAGTTGATCCGATTGGAATTCCCGTCGACATAGATTCTGTTAGGTCTATGCCACTTCCGTTTAAATAGTTCAGCAACGACGTGTGGTGTCAGCTACTCTTCTGTTGATAAGTCCGGTGCAGATCGCCAGACACCGGTGCAGATCGCCGTTTCCGTGTTCACCGGCAAGAAGTGTTCATCGAACGATCCGAGGCTAGAACCGTGTGATCACCTTATCGTACAGTATAGTACGTAGGAAACCTCCAGGATACTACATTAAAAGTTACTCCAGAAGACCTAGGAACGATCGTGCAGCTGTTAACCTCAGAAATTTTTGGCCAATACCCTCGCAGCCGATAATATTGGAAGTCTTCGAGAAAACTTCAACTGGAGCAATCAACTTTAGTTAGTAGCAACAGGAACCAAATGTGACAGAACTCCAAGAACTGGACAAGAGTGTAAATAACCAATGACATAGCAGTTACAGTTGTGGTTAATAACATTCATAAATTCATGTAGATGTGTATTCACATTAAATAAATAAAATAAAAGTTACAAAACCAATCGTCTGCATATTTGAATAGGCCCCTAATAAAACCCATTCCAAAGAGTGTATCTGGGACGAAGGTGTAGTTAGAAGATATTTTAAAAATATCTTCGACTCTATAAACAAACGAACGTTACAAGGTTAGCATCGGCTTTATACGTTTTTATAATCTTACTGCCAAATACAACACTTGTATATAATTATAGTTTCTGTTACTATTACCAACAGTTGGAAATAATTCATTTTAACATTTTAAACTTCTAATTTTTACTATTATTTTGTTTAATACATATTCCGCCATTCAGGATTTGAACTATGTAGTCTATCTATGGTCAAGTCGCTTGATTTTGTAACATTCGTTTACTCACTGGCTGACACTTCGGTAATAACCAGCTGTTTCAACCGTCAGCTGTTTCGTGAATTCTACAGTTTCCTTCCGTTTTTCTCACTTCGATTTCGCTGCTCTACAAAATTCTCCATACCGATCTGAAAAAATTATTCACATCAAAAATACTTTTGGAAAATCGCTTCTATCACGTCAGCGAGACAGTTATGTGCAGCGATTATTTGTATTTTAACCTAGGCATCTAGGTTTATTTTTTAGTTTTTATAGGAGGCGGTACTGGCGACAAAACAACATTCTACCCAAGCCGAATCTATTCAATATGGCTGACCTTCTACCGGAAGCAAGAAGGTCAGTTAGGCATTCTCGAAATGCCGTACATTGTTCCATTTACACAGATTAAACTCCTGTTTAAAAAAATAATATTACTAAAACTATTCCATTATTCAGAGAAATAATAGACCCGAAGAGAAGATTTTTTTCAACTCCATCGTTCGGCATGAAGTTTGTGTTTGTTTGTTCGCAGTTATGTTCGCTTTGGTCGAGTTTTTTGAAGTTTGGTACGAAAGTGCTTTGCGTAAAGTCCGAGCGATGTGTAGCAAGATTTTTCCCATTCACTTCCGTTTCAAGATGGCGGCCTGTTATTTATGATAATGATTTACACAGTTTTTTCAAAATGCATTGATCGAGTGTTTTGAAATTTGGTAAGAAGGTACTTGCTTAAAGTCCGAACGATGTATAGCAAGATTTTCCCATTCACTTCCGTTTCAAGATGGCGGCCTGTTATTTATAAAGACGATTTATACAGTTTTTTTCAAAACGCACTGATCAAGTGTTTTGAAATTTGGTAAGAAGGTACTTGCGTAAAGTCCGAACGATGTAGCCTATAGCAAGATTTTTCCCATTAGCTTCCGTTTCAAGATGGCGGACTGTTATTTATAAAGACAATTTACACAGTTTTTTTCAAAACGCACTGATCAAGTGTTTTGAAATTTGGTACGAAGGTACTTTATATAAATCCTGAACGATGTATAGCAATTTTGTTCTCATTCACTTCCGTTTCAAGATGGCGACCTCTTATTTATGATGACGATTTACACAGTTTTGATTAAACGCATTGATTTATTGTTTTGAAATTTGATACGATGGTAGCCTACCCGAATTAAACTGTAGGTTTTTTCCATTTACTTCCGTTTCAAGATGGCGGCCTCTTATTTATAATGACGATTTACGCAGTTTTGGCCAAACGCATTGATCTAATGTTTTGAAATTCGATACGAAGGTACTTTGTATAACGCCCGAATAACACATGTAAGTTTTTTCCATCCACTTACGTTTCAAGATGGCGGCCTCTTATTTATAATGACGATTTACGCAGTTTTGGCCAAACGCATTGATCTAATGTTTTGAAATTCGATACGAAGGTACTTTGTATAACGCCCGAATAACACATGTAAGTTTTTTCCATCCACTTCCGTTTCAAGATGGCGGCCTCTGATTAAACGATGACTGATGTAGTTGCTGGCTGTTCCTGTCATACTGGCTGAACGGCAAGAGCTATCATAATTTCGACCGTTTCTTAAAAAAAGAGCATAAAATTTCCAACAAAGTTGATCCAGTAACATTTCTTTTAAATATTAAGGTTACCGGTTAAATTGGCGGAAAATATTACGAGCACGTCAGAGCGCTCTCGTGGAGCATGGACGAAACAATTAAGAATATACTTCGAGGTTATTCGCCTAAAACACAAACTTACGATATTCTACAATTCTTTGAATTCCTAGTATAATCATGTTAATTACTATTGCAAAATTCGTCCACGACTTAGTAAAGCAATCGATAAAGTCTAATATCGCAAATCAAGAAGAAAAGTAGACATTTTTGTCGATTAAGAGTTGCAAACATAGAATTTACAGTTGGCTGCCAAGTTTAAGCAAATTAATTTTGATGCAGGAGGATTTAAAATTCAGTTTTACAAGTTAAATTGATAAGTTTTCGATTCACTTAGTAACAAAATAGTTAGTCGAAATCTTTTCCTCGCAATATTTGTTCTACAGTGACAAAACGTAAAGTGGGTTAATATGTTATCAAATACTAAGTTTAACAAACTAGCAACAAAAGATGAAATTACACTTTAAGTTAACTTGTTTCTTAGCAGTCTTGTTACTTTCTTAGAATCTTAATTCCGCTTCCTGCAATGCCGCACTGAAGTTGACTAAGTTCTTAGTGTTTTAGCTTTGTTCTTCCAACAATTTTAGCAACATTAATAAAAACATTGTTAAAAAATATTTCTTAAAAATAATCGCAGGAAGCAGTTATTTTGCTGACGTGATGGAAGCGAATTTCATCAAACACGTTTTTCTACCGCGTCTTTTATTTATTTTTAAATCTGATTTCACGATCCAAATCTTCGTTAAAATCTGTAACTATTAACATTTTAAACTATCAGATTAAATTGGAAATACAAAAACGAACTCGTCTTTAATTTCAACGAATTTTGAAAACGTAAAATGCCTTTTTAAGCATATTTTATCGCCGATACGATGGTAAATTAGTTATTAAATATAAAAATACTAATGTAAAGTATGAACGTAAGTACTTTAGGGCATTTTAGGTACACGTTATGGGCGTAACTGAATTAAGTTACATTTAATATCAGTTACTTGTCTAGGCGTAACAGTTCCAGCTATGTATTCATCTATGTACCTATATCTAGATTTTCCTCGTAATAATTTCCCCTTTATTTCTGCAGCTCTGCTTAATTATTTATCCGGTATATTATAAAACTTTTCATTAGCCATTACGGCATTAAAACTTTTCACCTGTTTTACTAATGTAATAATTTTTAAATATTTTTAAATTTTATTACGTACTTTATTATTGAATTAAATGATATTAATCGGCGGAAGATTAAATTTCTCACGATGACTTACTGTTTTATGCACCTTTTATTGAAACTATATTATGACGTCGTTGCCGTTTACATCGCACGGAGCGTGCGAGATTTACTACGCCAAGGTCATACTGAGATAGTATTCATGCGTGTTATCGCGTTTGTTAAAGCACGGCGGCCGTTATTTGTGAACTTTGCGATCGTCTCTTTTGTCAGTTTTGGCTGGAATTACGGTCGTCGATTTTCTTATAAATCACAACATCTTTAAAGAATAGTATTCGTGTTTGAAGTGCGGTAATAATTGCAAAATTAATAAGAAAACTTTCATTGTTACTGGTGTGTTTATGTTTTTTTTTTTTGTGTGTGTTTAACGTCCGACTATGAACACAATGCACTTGGGCTAATGCAGACGATGGGATGATTTATAGCATATTAAAATGCCAAGCCCTGGCCGGGAATCGAATCCGGGTCCTCGGGGTGAAAGCCTAGTACGCTATCAACTAGGTTACCGAGGCGGCCGGGTGTGTTTATTTTACGTTGCAAGCGAAAGGCTACGTTTTGTCTAAACTACTTTCATACAAAACTGTGTTAGTTAGGTTCTTAAAATTATCTTTTTAAAAAAAGTTGTATTGTTATTATTATTAATAACAAGCATTTAATTAACCGTTTCCGCAATGATAAACATGTTAGCTATTTTTTGCTCAGTAATAATTTTTAGGTTATGCACGTCATTTTGATTTTTGATTTTTTTTCCTAACTTCCCTTAGTTTCCGCACTTTTATATTTTTATTATTACTATAGGGCATGTAATCTGGCGAAGGTAGCCGAAGTGATGGGTTTAGCAATCCCACAGTAAAGTACATTATTGTGTACAGAGTAGTACATTACGCTCGTACTACTCTTACTCATCTACTAAAGATACACATACACGCGCGCGCGCGCACACACACACACACACACACACACACACACACACACACACACACACACACACACACACACACACACACACACACACACACACACATATATATATATATATATATATATATATATATATATATATATATATATATATATATATATATATATAAACACACACGCGTACACACTACTAGCTTGGAGTGTATAAAACGACCCGTGCTGTTGCAGTGAATTACACCGGCCTAAAGGTGTATCAAATAGAGACCTGGCGACCTCAATCATGCATGCAAGGGCTTCGTATGTACGGACCTCATTTCCTTAGCTACTTGAGAGTGTTTCCATAAGTGAGAATATAAAATAAAACGAAGGGTATCTCACCGCACAATAAAAAGCTTAGGAAAATGGAGCACAACCTCCGTAATGAGGGTCAAGAGAATGAAAAACTGAGCAATACCAGAGCAAGCACCTGCAAGCACCTCAATAAAAACTGGGAAGTCACCAATTAAAAGGGTGGAACTACCCACCTTGAATCCTCTCCAAATCCTAGACTTTATAAAGATACTAGGAGTGGAGAAGACGCCGTAACTGCGCTTCTCAGGAATACAGAAAGGGGCGCAATAGATCTACAATGGTCGCTGAAATTCATTCATTCATTCATTGATAATGTAATAGAGCGCCCCGGCGTAAATAGTGAAAATGCATATTAACCTCCATTTTGAAACAAGTAAATAGAACTGCTTACTAATTTGCAAAATTTCATACCGCTAGATACTTCCAAAAAAAACCTCATAGTAATTTTCTACTTTACCGTTTAAGCGCTAAGGTTTTGTTACCGACATGGCTGTATATTAACAGTTAAAACACTTCTACTAGGCTACCTAAAATGACGGATTAAGAACACTTTTATTCTTTCTTTAGGCATTAAAATTCTAGTAAATTAGATTACCATATCCATTCTGGTAGTAGCTGGAACAAGTCCGTTAATCAGTAAAATTCGTTCAACAGTTTCAAAATGGTGGTTATTTTAATACGCTTCCACTAAGGTTTATCCTTACGTTAAACTATTGTAGCGAAGAAATATTACCGCCAAGTCTGTTTCTTTCATTAACCGAAACAAAAGAACAGACTAACACCGCCCCGAGCGTCTAGATGCCCTCACAGTTGCCGAGATCTCTTACAATACGTAATCTTTCAGTTCATCCGTCTTACGCCATTTAATCCGTTTTAACCGCGCCGTTCTTTTGTCGTTGTTTCTTTTGCGAAAAACTTTCATTACACATTAAAAATGGCTGTTCAACCGGCGAAATCTCCTCAACAAAACTAAGTTCGTCCTTAGAAAATAATAACATCTCACGGACTTGTTAACTACCAGATATAATAGAGAGTATAATTTTATACAGCCAAGAGCACTATTTCACAGTTCACAGTTATTCACAGTTTTATTTAACAGATACTGAAAAGTAGCAGTAGCTGTTTTCACAGCAATATCATCTCTCCTCGGTGGTAAGTCTGCTGCGTCTCTGAACTGCGCACCTCAAGGTTGCAAGTACTGCCGTAGCTTTACCTTTATCGTTAACGCTGATCCCTCGTACTCATAGTAGAGGTGGGCGTTTCTGCTATTTTTACAAAACATCAACAAACTGTTTGTTGAGGAAAAAAGCTGCTTTTTAAAACAGTTGAAAAAAACAGGTTTAGAAAACAGAAACTCAAAGTTATATTAGCAGCTAAAACAAAAAGCACAAACGTTCAATTTCCTAAGATTTCTTTTTCATTCCCATTACCACCGACATGGTGGTAACTGTTTTTTGGGTATAAAGCATTTAGAAAGGATAAAAATAAATCTTATAAGTGTAGTAATAATTAAATTGCATTCTCAAAACGTAATAATTATGTATGCCATTTTATATTTACAAAATGCCATGAATTTCTAATAGAAGCATTCTTTTTTTACTTAAAAATTAAATAGTACTTTGCATATTTATCAAAATGCAAACGATTTAGAATATTTTTAGTTGATTAAAAAATATTGATGATTGATAATAAATATAAAAAATATGTTTGAATAAAATTAGGCTCTATATGTACAAAATGTGAGAGGTTGTTACTACAACTCACAACAAAATAGAGATAAACGTTGACATTGACCAAACAGTTCTTACTTCACTACAAGAAACAAGCAACTTTTGAATAAAAGCAGGTAGAAGAAAAGCAGTTAGCAGGATAGCAGTTAGCAGGCAAACAGCAGGAAAACAGTTTTAGCGCTTGCGGCAACGTGGGTGTGGTAGTGGGGAAAGTCCGTTCCTTGTTTAACAAATCATAAACCAATCCAAATCAAACTGCTTGTTTCCGTTTGAAAAAGCAGTTTGTTTGTCGTTTATAGAAAAGCAGTTTTTTAACAGTTTGGTGTTTTCTGCCCCACCACTACCTCATAGTGTGTGTGTGTGTGTGTGTGTGCGTGTGTGCGCGCGTGCGTGCTTGCTTGCGTGCGCGTGTGGATATTTTTAACGTCCACACTTTATGCCACTTAGACTAATGATGATGAAGGATCAATGTCAACGATAAGGGAAAAGCAACGGGACCAATTGCGGCTCGAGGTAAGAACCTTTAGGTGCGCAGTTGAGCGGCGCAGTAAACTGACCGATTTTTTTGGGGGGGGAGGGGGATTAACAGCGGCTTTATGTTCCCCAACAAGTCAGTTTACGAGTTTTTTGTGCACCCCTTTCACTTTACCTTAAACCAACTCCAGTGTCCTTAACGAGCTCCAGAATCTTGTGTAAGGTGTCCTGGTTGGACTCCTGATCTGGTTGCTGAGATCCAAACAGTCTCCTTCTTTTTGCCCTCCTGGACCTCGCAATCAAGGAGTATGTGTGCTGTGGTTTCAACGACACTCAGGCGAGATTTGTAACAATCCCGCCTTATGCAGATGATTCCGGATGTGGCCGTGTCCGGTGATTATGGCAAAGACCTGCCTCAGTGACCTTCTGTTAAACTGAACAAGTTTCCTTATCAGTACAGGGTCTGGCCCGAGAGAAGGCGTTCCCCCAATCTTTGGCCATGGAATTGTTTCCATCGTTTGATGTAATCATCCCTAGCCCAAGACTTACCGATACTTTAGCCACTTCGACCACCAAGCCCCGTTAACTAATTGTAGTGTACGCGGTAAACAAAATTTGTGTAACAGGAAACAAGAGAACTGTAAATACTCGAATAAAATAAAGCATATTATAAATTGAACTGTATAATAACAATAAAACACAAACATATTGAATGTTTGTTATCCGGCCGCATTATAGTGGTAACGCGATGCGGTTTTACAGTTAGAGCCGCGCTAAACCGAACTTTACTGCGCAATAAACCTTTAACCAAAGTGAATGAAGCCGTTTCCCCTTTATAGGCTAACGTAACTATACCGTACACAGTTATACAGCCTGTTTTAAATCAATCACGCAACGCTCGTCGGCAAATTACCATTGTAAATGAACTACAGCGATCTACTTTTAAATTTTCAAGTGAAAAATTCTTTAGGCGCTTCTTGACTACAATTTTAACGGGGAAAATTCTGAAATCGCGTCAGATAAAAAACGTCACGTTGATATCTGATTCTTAATCATATAATTCTGAAAGTTTGTGTTTGTTCGTTTGTTTGTTATTCAATCATTTCTTAACTACTGGACCGATTGATATGAAATTTGGTATGCACATAAGAGATGAACATAAATCTATTTCCGTTTAGAAAAAAACACTGTTATACTACTTACCCAATCCAAATTAATTATTAAATATTTAGTTTTGTGTTATGTGTTAACAAATCACAAACAGTGACTTTTTAATAATATTTTATACTTCTTAATATAATATTATAAATTTTGAAGTTTGTTGTGTGTGTGTGTGTATTTGTTTGTTACTCAATCACACATTAACTACTAGACCGATTGAGATACAATTTGGAATTAACGTCGCCTCGATACCTGAGATGGACTTTCCCGTTCTAAAAATCTTAATCCCTGTTATTACGAGGGCTATTCAGAAAGTAGATTACGTTTTTGGATAAAAAAAAAACTAAGTACAGGAAAAAAATTTTATTATATACATTTGAAAGAGGAACTAAAATACTATTTTTCGACATAATCGCCAAACAAATTTAGACATTTGTCATATCGGTGAACTAGCTTTGAAATTCCCGTGTCGTAGAATTCCGCCGCCTGTGACGCCAGCCAGTCAGTCACGCCCGTGAGGGACAGGAAAGGTGTTCTTCTGGTTGACTTCCTAGAACGTGGAGCAACCATAAACTCAGAAAGGTATTGCCAAACATTACGAAACTTAAGACGAGCTATCCAGAACAAGCGGAGAGGAAAACTGAGTGCAAAAGTGTTGTTTTTGCACGACAATGCCCGCCCTCACAAAGCAAATCGAACAAAAGACGTCTTGACGGCCTTCAAGTGGGAGATTTTCCCTCATCCACCCTACAGTCCGGACCTGGCACCTAGTGATTTCCACTTATTCCCGAAGATGAAGACTTGGCTTGCAACACAGCGCTTCGATGACGACGCAGATCTCCGCGCGGGCGTGACTGACTGGCTGGCGTCACAGGCGGCGGAATTCTACGACACGGGAATTTCAAAGCTAGTTCACCGATATGACAAATGTCTAAATTTGTTTGGCGATTATGTCGAGAAATAGTATTTTAGTTTCTCTTTCAAATGTATATAATAAATTTTTTTTCCTGTACTTAGTTTTTTTTTTATCCAAAAACGTAATCTACTTTCTGAATAGCCCTCGTATTTAATACAAAATCAATGTTTATTAGCTTACATTTTCAAAGATTTTGGTTGATAATTTTTCAAAAATCTCTATGATTCTATCCCTATAATTCGAAACAACCTGCTTTTCCAATTTAAAAATAGCAGTTTCCATCGAAGTTGGGATTTACAATGACAATAAGTGCAGGGTCAGACGTTAAGAGTAGCAGGAATACATTTGGGAACTCCGTGCTTCTAACCACGGTCACACCTGTGTGTGTATGTGTGTGTGTGTGTGTGTGTGTGTGTGTGTGTGTGTGTGTGTGTGTGTGTGTGTGTGTGTGTGTGTGTGTGTGTGTGTGTGTGTGTGTGTGTGTGTGTGTGTGTGTGTGTGTGTGTGTGTGTGTGTGTGTGTGTGTGTGTGTGTGTGCGTGCGCGCTCGCGCGCGTACGTGAATGCGTGTGTGAGTGCGTGAGTGCGTTCATAGTACACCATACGTCGCCTGTTCTAGGGTGTCGAGTAGCAAAAATCTATATCTAGGCCGACAACCATAAATCGTACAATGTCGTATATAGAAATATATTAAATTGAAATTAACCTTTTCTGCTTTTGAAAATCGACCATAAATTTTAACCTACAAATAATTACGACGTACGAAGCCGCGACGGGTAACAACTATTCTGCTCATAAAGGAAGTGTGTTCAAAAATGCACTGCTGATTTTAATTTTAATATTTATTTGTTTAAAAAAATGTATATACCTTCAATTATAGACATTTTTATTATAATTAACGTAATTGTACACGACCCATCTAGTAGAAAATTTATCAAAGCTTTATTACATATATTTGCATAATGTATTTACGTTTGATATTTTAATTCAATCAAAATGTAAATATTATTGTGTACATTAGCAAGTTCAAAAATAAATATTTAATTACAATTAACTCCGTTAAAAATGCACACATCCCGTCTAACACAAAATTGTTAGACCGATTAAAGTTAAATTTAAATTGCCCTTACTTTGTACAAAATTGTTAGACCGATTAAAGTTAAATTTATATTGCCCTTACTTTGTACAAAATTGTTAGACCGATTAATGTTAAATTTATATTGCCCTTACTTTGTACAAAATTGTTAGACCGATTAAAGTTAAATTTATATTGCCCTTACTTTGTACAAAATTGTTAGACCGATTAAAGTTAAATTTATATTGCCCTTACTTTGTACAAAATTGTTAGACCGATTAAAGTTAAATTTATATTGCCCATACTTGTACAAAATTGCTAGACAGATTAAAGTTAAATTTATATTGTACAAAATTGTTAGACCGATTAAAGTTAAATTTATATTGCCCTTACTTTGTACAAAATTGTACTTAATTGTATATAAATAAGTACGCATATCAACATGAGTGGCAAATTTACGTTCAGAGCGCCTGCAATCAGTCCCGATACAACCCGCATTTCAGGTCCCCATGCTTTTGTTTATTTCTCGTCCTTTCTGTGTGTTCCTGAATGATTGTACTCAAGTTTTGTTTACGCCAAGGAATTCGCATTTTAAATGCCAAATTATGTTTTGGGAACATTGGGTGATCGTGCATAATGTCGACTTGTAGATTTTTGGAAGATCTATCGTTGGTTAAATTTTCTTCCGTAAAAAAAATAGTTTTTACTTGTTTGTTCATCTGTTGTTATGTGTAAGCTCATTTGTTTTGAATGTGGGCGCGCGCGTGTGGTTGCATATGTGTGTGAGAGAGAAAGAGCGCGCGTGTGTGTGCGTGCGCGTGCGCGTGCGAATGCGCGTGTGTGTGAGGAGTGTGTATGTGTGTGCGTGCGCGTACCCGTGCGTGTGGACAGAGTGTGTGCGCGCATGTGCATGTGTGTGTGCGCACGTGCGCTTGTGTGTGTGTTTTAGGTTTGAAAATGTCCGTTCTCCTGCATAATTAGTGGCGACCATGCTTAATATTTATTATTCTGAGAATAATGTTAATATATGAAAAATATAGTTCGCACGTTAACACTTCTGATCATCTGTAGGAGATACGAGAAGGCACTTCTGTTTTGCTTCTCTCTTTATCTTCTTTGTTTTCACCATCTGGATCCAGCATATGCTCAGAATAGACCTTGTATGCTGAAGAAAAGAATTATTATGCTGCAAGGCGCGTCACACGTAGCGGAAGGGTGTGCCATTGTTCGGACGTTTCTGTTTGACGTGAAGCAATAGTACTTGTCATCTTTTGCTTGCTTGGTATTGTTAGCAAAAATTATTGTACTACTTATTTCATATATTCTCCTCCGTATTTTTTTAAAATTCTGTGTTATTATTTATCCTAGTTCATTAATGATTTATTTATTACCAGCGGGCCCATGCGACCTTTCTTAGTTAATGGGGAAAAAACGAATAATACACAACAATGCACAGCAAGACGTTGAACAGTGTTATAGCACCTCTTTATAGACTATGAAGTATAGTTGAAATGTATGTGATATATGAAATATATGGCAATCATAACTTTCCTTGTTGGTGCATGAACGAAAAGAAAAAGAGGTTATGATTTTTTTAAGAAATCCATAATTGAACGTAAAAAAGCATGAATTCTATAAATAAAATGATTGAAATAATTTCACTGACTAGTATTTACTTACTGTAATACACAAACCTTTCATTCAATACTTCTATTTTAAGATTACTGTACATATCTTCCTAATTAAAATCGTTGCAAAACCATGTGGACCTACTATATCTTATCAATATAAACTTCAGTTAAAATAGACAATAAATTTATTTTTAATACTTGTATGATCCGTTAATACTATAACCTATAAAATTATTATAGTTATTTAAAACCACAATATATAAAATTAATGACTGAATTCCAACATTGTACCTTACTGAAATATTTACAAATGAAACCTACTATAACTGGTTTTTACATTACACACCCAAATTAGGCTGTTTTATTTACTAAAAGCAGAGTTTTTTATTTAATAAAATAATATTTACGTATTAGAACTGGCCTAGATTGTCTTACCGATTCTACTTTCAAAACTGATACGTTAAATAATTATTTAAGTTTTGGACACAGTAAACATTTAAAATTTACTTTTAACGATGTTTTTTAGCAATCAGCTGTTTTGGTACACACGCAATTATTTGTCACCTGTGCCTGTATTGTGTTGCACTCTGAGTGGGACAATTTATACTGTTACTGGAATTTTTTTTACAAAACTTTTATCGGTTTTAAGTTGGCTTTATTTTATTATAAAGCCTTAAAATGGAAATTATGAGGCGTGAGATTTCCTTAGTGTCCTGACGATCATATAGGTACTCCATATTCATAGTTTTAATAACGTAGTTCCTTATTCTTGGTACAAAACCAATCGGAACGCATAGCGTAATAGATTGTTAACTATGATTTTCTATTTGTACCTCCGAAAATGTTGCTCTCTAGGCACGTGCCTAGTCGGCCTAATGGAGAATACTGCCCTGTGTGTTTACCCTTCAGTTCGTACGTAACACACATAAACGGAGCATTTTTCAAATCAGAACTTGTTTTAATTTTCCATCAAATTATCAAAAACATTTCACGGTCGTTCCACTTTGTAATTCGTACAGCAAATGGGAACGTAAAAAGTTAATTATATTTCGTTATATTAAAAAGCATAATTTATTGAGTCAAAGCACAAAGTCGAGGCTTTGATAATTTTTTTGTGCTTCTCCTTTACCGGCCGCCCACTGCGTGCTACTGAGTGAACGAGTGTAGGCTCGCTACCCGTAGTCCATGAATTTCTGTTTCTCCCAAAACACCCCTCCGATCGTATATTTTTTCCTTTGGTAGAAACACCACCAACTTTCACTTTCATAATATTTTGTCAGAAAAAACGTTGTAAAAAATCTAACGATTATGATTACGCCAGAAAAAACAACACGTAAATATTATTTTTATTCAAAAACAAATAATCGCAGCTCCTGCGATTGACGTGTTGAAAGCGAATTTCCAGCAAAATTTTTAAGTGAAAACTTCTTTAGGCGCTTTTAGCACTTTTTCGGCGGGTAAAAAGCATTGAGCTCGCGTCACGCTAAATCTGTATACGGTGAGTCGTATCAATTCAATACAGCTGCTAGCTGCGGCACGCCCAGAGTGCAGTACACGTGTAATATTTGTATTAGTGTATATGTGAACTATGGAAGTATAAACAACAGACAAACCATGCGTTACACAGCACTATATATATATACATATATACGTATATACACGTGCGGGTTATTAGTATCAAAGCACTTTGGTGGAAATACACGCAACTCGTTATAATATGCACAGACCTTTAGTTTATTTATTATTATATTTGTACTGTGTATAATAAATTAATAAAATATAGGTGTAAGTTAATTTCACCTCGTGGAAATTATTGAATGCGTGTGCAGTGTGTATAATATTTAAATTGTGCGTTATTATAATCATTGCATTATTACTGCAGTTCACCTATATATGGATTGCTGCATTAAAAAATGAGTACTACTTATTTTGATTTATTGTTTTATTGTTGAAAAAATAATTATTTTGATTTCTTGTTATATTATTATTTTACTGTTTATATTACGATATATTAAAATCATTTATTTATTCTATATAAAAAGTGAATTGGAAAAAAATGAAATGAAATGGAAATTAAAAATTGACCGGAAACAGTAGCATTTTAGAATAGTAAATATTCGAATCATGAATTAAAATATAAATCAATATATATTAATTCGGTTTCATTTATTTCAGTTTTCACTTCTGTCGGCCAGTCCAGCGACTGGCAATTTTTTTTAGAATTAGGTTTTTTGAAAAGCTGATTTCACCGTTCTAATCGGCGTTAAAAACTGCACAAACTGTCATTTTTTAAATTTTCAGTGGAATCTAGAAAACGTACGCAAAATAGTCCGTGAGGGCACAAAATCCACGGTAACAATGCATTTATTTTCATTTTATTTTTTATTTGCCGCAGGATTAATTTGTTGTTTTACTTGCTCTCATAGTTTTGAAACTTACACCACATGATAGACAAAATAAACGAGCTACGTTATTTGTCAAGGTGTTCTGACATTTGTCATTAAAATTTATCGTTATTAATTTTTAACACGTATCACGTTTTAGGGCTGGTTTTAATGTTGGACTTTACGAGTCGCGTGATGCGAATAACGTGTTTATATTGATATAACAGTATATTTTTCACGCCGCGAGTGTCATAATAAATTAATTATAATTAAAAATATCTGTGTTTCCGTCCGGGATGGAACCGACGTCTTTGCGCATGTCAGGCACACGCGATAACCACTACACTACGGAAACTACGAAAACGTTTGACCGATTTATGTATACGAAATTAATTTTTAATTTTTAGTTTTAATTTTGTTAGTTATATTAAAAGTCAGTTTTATATTAATTCGTAAAAATCAGCTGATTTCATTGAACAGCTGATAGGCTACAATAAGTTGTAGGTTATGTTGATGTTAATTTATCGTATTTTGGAACGAATTATTGTAATTAAAATGAAAAAAAGAAGTGAAAACATGATACATGAATTTTATTTTTAATTTTCAAACAGGTTACTGTATGGAGTCGGTAATTTTTTCAAATTAGGCTTATATCAGGTAAGAAGCATTCTAGAAATTCTTACTGATCAAATCGTTCTAAATATACAAAATATATTGTTAAAACACAAGATGGAGGGTTACGGGAAAATGAAACGTTTTCGGACATATGTTTCAATGAACGTTTTAATTATTGTTTTCTATCTGAGAAAACATCTCCATTTTCGGAAGGTTTTTTTGAACACTCTGTATAAGTATGTTAACACTCTTCTCACGTTTGTAATTTTAATCCGTTATTATACAAAGTTGGCACAATAGACGATTGAATCGTTAATTTAAAAATGAATCATTAATTTAATTTTGGTAGTTGTATTTTTTTTTTATTTAACGTCCGACTATTGTGCACACTTGGGCTAATGCAGACGATGGGATGATTTATAGCGTATGAAAATGCCAAGCCTTGACCGGGAATCGAACCCGGGTCCTCGGGGTGAAAGCCTAGTACGATCAACTAGGCCACCGAGGCGGCAGGTAGTTGTATTAAAAGTCAGTTTTATATTAATTCGTAAAATCAGCTGATTTCATTGAACAGCTGATAGGGCACAATACGTTTTAGGTTATGTTGTGCCTGAACTTGTTCCAACACATGTTTATGGATTTCCTTCCGGTAAATCCGCAGTAATGAAAGGATTACTTAAGAAAATCCGTCCAACAGTTACAAAACGCCGCCATCCAAAATCCTAAAAAGAAGTATCCCTTTATCTGTGATACAGATTTTTTTTAATTTTCAAAAATTCGATTTAGCAAGTAAATTCTACAGCTGTCAAGAATCAGTTTAAATTTTATCCGGATTAGTTTTTGGTTAACAATGTTCCTTTCTCACAACTGGGCCGAAATTGTACAGAAGCTAGGACTAGCAGACTGTAAAGTTATAATATTCCAGTGACTGTAACACTGAACTTGGATGAAAAACACGAAGATAGAACATCAGTTGGAGGAAAGTGTTACTATAATGCTGTTTATGACGAATCGTTGCTATATTTCATTCGTGCTTTCTGTAAGCCTTACATTTAGAGGTAAATATTTCACTCTTTAACAGATACTGTTCAGATCACTGACCTTGAATACTTCATCCC
This sequence comes from Callitettix versicolor, assembly GCA_022606455.1. Classification (NCBI taxonomy): domain Eukaryota; kingdom Metazoa; phylum Arthropoda; class Insecta; order Hemiptera; family Cercopidae; genus Callitettix; species Callitettix versicolor. The sequence continues at coordinate 81,031,507 of CM040185.1, read as the reverse complement.
TTATTGTAACATTTGATAAAACACTTACCCTAACTGTTTCGCTGAAGTGATGGAATCGAATTAATTTCCAAAAACCAGTAAAATTCCAAAAATCAAATAAAAACATTTTTTTATCATACATAATTAAAATTAAAATCTGCGCATATATTAACATTTTAAACGTTTCATATTTTAAAACGCTATATTATGTCGGTTTTATCTCTGATTGTTATGAATTTTTACTTTCATAAAGTTTTAAAACAAAAACACTTGATAATGTTCAAGATTTTGAACAGCCGTTATTTTGCAATGTTGAAAACCGGTGTACATCTGTTCGACAAAATTGTTTAAGAAGAAACTTTGTTCTAACGTTTCACCAATCTCGCATTTTCTCCTTTTGTAAACTCCGTTTGACGCAAATAGCAACTGGGCTGGCTGAAGCTGACATAGGACGACCCGCCGTTAAAGCACTTTCACCCGGCTGATTAAGTCCAGCGGAACTGACAATGGCCGTAGCACGATCACACTCAGTTACAACATAACTGAAGCCGCCTCGGTGGTCTAGTGGATAGCGTACTAGGCTTTCACCCCGAGGACCCGGGTTCGATTCCCGGCGAGGGCTTGGCATTTTCATACGCTATAAAATCATCCCACCGTCTGCATTAGCCCAAGTGTAGCCGGAAGGACATTCTACAAACGCCGCTGTTCTCCAATCTGAATAGTCGAACGTTAAAAAAAGGCTTTCACCCCGAGGACCCGGGTTCGATTCCCGTCCAAGGGCTTGGCATTTTCATACGCTATAAATAATCGTAATAAAAACACAAAAAATAATAATGATGTGGGGCTTGTAAGTAGCTTGAAAGTTGTTTCCTGAAAACTCTGCCGATTGTAACCGTGGCATCAGTAGAAAAACTGCGTATCACTTTGTTTTATTTATTTCCGTTTCAAGATGGTCGCCTCTGATTTAACAATGACTGTTCGCAATTCGAATCGAACGCGTTGGCCGATTGTTTTGAAATTTGATACGAAAGACCTTGTATAAAGCCCAAAAGACTATGTGAAAGAGTTATTTTTATTCACTTACGTTTCAAGATGGCGGTGATTCAACTTTGATAATATAGTTGTTGGTTACTCACTGAAATACTGGCTGAACGGCAAAACCTATCGTAATTGAAGAGTGTAACCATCAACTTTGGATCAGTGATGTTTTTCGTAAATATTACGATTACCGGTTAAGTTGACGCAAAATGTTACAAACGCTGTTTTGGAGCTCTCTGTATGTTAATTAAGAATATACTGCGAGGATACTGTTCTTTCAATTACTAGTTTTAATTAATTAAGAAATTAGTTAAATAATTTTTGTGAGTGTGTGTGTGTGTACAATAGAATATCTCTATCGAGGATCTCTTTATAAAGGAAATCACTCTATAACGGCAAAATGTGTTGGTCTCTTCCCATTGTTATAGTAAATACACATGCTGTAACTCTCTTTATTAAGTCCAACAAAATTCATGGAATCTCTCTATAGCGACGAAACGTGCACACTTCCTACTCTTTTACTCTATTTCTCAGTATGCCAACACATCATTCGAGTATTAAAAGCAGTGCGTCAACTGAATCGAGTGTTTTGTGACTAGCACATTTTAAAAATAGTGCATTATTTGTTTATACTTTTACAATACAATAGTGTAATGGCGTTTAAACGGAAAATTTTATCGTTTGATGTAAAGATTAAAGTTTTCGTGAGTTAGAGAAAGGTGTGAAATAAGTAGATGTTTGCAAAAATTTTAATTTGCTAGTTCTTCTGTTGGCACGGTATTGAAAAATAAAAATAATGTAAAGAAGGAAATAGCATTAAGAAAATTCGAAAGCCATAATTTTAAGGAATTGATAAAATGGTTTTTCAATAATTTCACATAATCGCAGTATTTTATTCCAAAGGTAATATTTAATAAATGTTGTTTTTCTAAGACTGTACGTAATATAGTTTTATTTCAATAACCTTTATACTTAATACTTCAAATTAAAAATAGTGTATAACACGTTTTACAAATAAAAACACATTTTATACACGTTTTGTCTCCATAGCGGAAATCTCTTTACAGCGGTGAATACCAACGTTCCCTTCATTGCCGCTATAAAGATATTTTATTGCACTATTCAAATCACACCAGGGGCCACTTATTTTCTAATGGAAATCCGCTAATAATTTAATAAATATTAACAAGTTCATAAGGACAAACTTTGCCTACATGTTCCGTAACAATAAAGTGCACTCATAAAGTGCAATTATGTTTAATAACTTACAGCCTAAATATATTTTAATTAGCTTTAATTAGATAGAATTCCGATTAGAAGAATTACGAAACATGTAGAAGGATACACTAATTCTAAAGCGTATACACTTTATTTTACGTTTCCTATTTATTTGGTAATCGTAAGTTTTTAACTAAAATTTGGCAGCCGTAAATTGTAAATCTTCGTAAACGGCAGAAATTCAGCAAATTATTATGCTGTGACTTAAAAATAATTAGACTTTTCAACATTTTATCAGTCGAATTACAAATAATTTTTTTTGCACTTTGGTTTGACCAATAAAATATTTTTTAAACACAAACAACATTTCAAGCCATATTTTTGCAAACAGCAAAACGCAAAACACAAAACGTGTGATTGTACGAGTGAAGCGAGGTTTGTAGTCCAACTCGACCGTTCGATATTTAATTTGTGTGCGCGCGTGTGTGTGTGTGTTCGCGCGTGCGTATGTGTGTGTGTGCGTGTGCGCTTGCGTGTGTGTGCGTGTGCGTGTGCGCGTGTGTGTATGTCTGTACGCGTGTGTGAGTGCGTATGTGCGAGAGTGTTTGTGTGCGCGCGTGTGTGTGCGTGTGTGTGTGTGTGTGTGCGTGTGTGTATATATGTCTGTACGCGTGTATGAGTGCGTATGTGCGTGCGTGTTTGTGTGCGCTCGTGTGCGAGTGCGCGTGTGCGTGCATGCGTGCGCGCGCGTTTATGTGCGTGTGCGTGTGTGTGTGTACGCGTGTGTGCATGCGTGCTTGCGTGCGTGTGTATGTGTGTGTGTGTATGTGTTTGCGTGTCTGCGTCCGTGTGTGCTCACGTGCGTGTGCGCTTGTGTGCGTGTGCGTGTGTGTGTGCGTGTGTGTACGCGTGTGTGCGTGCATGCGCGCGCGCGCGTGTGTGTGTTTGCGTGTGTGCTCGCGTGCGTGTGCGCTTGTGTGCGTGTGCGCGCGCGCGCGCGTGTGTGTGTGTGTGTGTGTGTGTGATTTCTGCTTTATTTGTTACGCAGTTATCGGCTAAACGCATTGGCGAAAAAGGTAACGAGCGCTGTCGTATAGATGTGGCTGAACACTTAATTAAGAATATTTAAACTACCAGTAAAATCACATTCATAATTTTTCTCTCATAAAATTACATATAGTGGGGAAAAAATTCATCAACCCTCATATGTTTAACTATAATAATTTTAATGAATAATTTTTGAAAAGTGAAAACATAAAAATTACTAAGCCAACCTGAAATTATTGCTCCGAAATTATTTTTTAATTATCACCGACAAAGACAAATAAATACATTGTTTTTATCTTGTTGTCAGTCCTGAAGCAAACAATAAAAATGGAATAATTAATTGCACAGCTGATAACATGGAAATAATTAGTTCGAGTTGTTACTTTAAATAATTAAATTAATACAACAAAAGTGTTTAAAGCAGTTATCGCTTTTAACGTCAAAACGAACGCCTCCGACCATCGTGTCAGTGGATAAAGTCGTTAAGTGATAAAGGCACGGTTAGTTGTACTTTCATTCTATGATTGAATGTATTCTATGGTTTATATTGCACTACGACCTGTGTAAATGTAATATTCAATTTTCTATATTCCTAAAATACTCCAACTCAAGTCTATTCACAAAGTCTAGATGTTGGATTTTTTTTGCATCGAAAAACCGTTAAGGTTATCATCGCCGTCACACAAAATGAAAGTATATAAAAAAAATTAACAAAATGGCGTTTACCTTAAATAAGAAAAAAACAACAACAAACTATAATAGTGAAAATAAATTAAACAAAAATTTAAATAACAGGTATAACTACATTACAATAACGAATACTTAAGTACTAAATAACAATGAATAATGAATAAAATTTAATAACAATTCGTAAAAGTATGTATAAACATAACAGAGATAAAGTTATTTAGACAAAATAAATAAATAAAATAACACAAGCAATAACAATTATATAAATTAAATTTTATTTAAAAAATTCAGACGATGAAGGAAGTCTAGGATCCGGTCAACGGTCGAGGCACTATCTCCCAACATCGTCTGCAAACAGTTGCTCAGTCCACACATAACACGCAAATTTTGAAAACCATCACAATCGAGCAATATATGTTCTATTGTGATGGTTTCCCTACAGAACCTCGCATTCAGGTGGGTCCCTGCCTCCCATCAGAAATACATGCGTTAGATGTTGGAGAGGATTATATATACGAGGTTGATCAAATATAAACAGAGACTGATTTTTTTAAAATTTATTGCTTACTTACAAATTATTCTTGATACAACTTATTTTCTACATAGTCTCCCGCACGAGTAACACATTTTTCCCACCGGATTGGAAGTTTTTAATTCCATCTTCGTAAAAAGTTCTCGGGCGTTCATTGAGCCATTGGAGCACGAAGGTCTCCACCGCAGAATCGTCTTCGAAACGCTGGCCTCCAAGCGCCTCTTTGAGTGGCCCAAACAGGTGATAGTCGCAGGGTGATAAGTCTGGACTGTATGGGGATGTTCCATTGGTTCCCAGCCAATTTGATCGAGTTTAAGCCTCGTAGCGTTCGCCGAATGTGGTCGGGCATTATCGTGAAGAAGAATGACGTTTCTCGCCGGTTTAGATTTCCTTTTCCTACGAAAAGACTGTTTGCGGCCTCTAAAACATCGCAATAATATTGTGCATTTATTGTGCGTCGTTGATGGAGAAATCGACGTGAAAGGCGCCTTGATTGTCGAAAAATACAGTGGCCATTACCTTCCCGGCCGACGATCGTGATTTGGCCTTCAGAGGCGCCCTCTCTCCCTCTTCCGCCACTCCATACTTGCCTGTTTCGACTCAGGAGTGTAATGGTGAACCCATGTTTCGTCACAGGTGACAATCCGGTTTAATAATGCCTCACCATCTCGTTCAAATTGGGTCAATAGTCGCTGGCAAATCTCCAAACGATTCCGTTTGTGAACGTCAGTCAAAATTCGTGGAACCCACCTTGCAGATACTTTGCTGAGTTCAGGTTTGATGTAACGATTTTTGAACGCTACCATAGCTCAACTGGAGTTCATCTGCAATAAATCGCAGCGATATACGTCTGTCTTCGTCCAGGAGCTTCCGAACAGCATCAATGTTTTCGTCCGTGACGGAAGTGGTCGGGCGACGATCATGGCTGAGGTTTTCTACTGCTTCCCGTCCTTCGGCGAATTCCTTGTGCCAAGCAAAAACGCGAGCTCTTGACAGGGTCCTGTCCCCGTATTGAGCCGTCAATCTACGAAAGATTTCAGTCGGATTGACCCCTCCTTGGCCAAAAACTTAATAATAATTCTCTGCTCCACGAAACGTGCACTTCACTCTCACTCATTGTATAGTTTTATACTGAAGGGTCCGAACGGAAATGTTGCCCGTCTACGCCCGTCCCAAACCTCCCAGGCTACCTGAAACCCCACCCTTTAGAGTTCAATGTCCAACGGAAAAGTTTTAGAAAGTCAGTCTCGTTTATATTTGATCAACCCTTAGTGTAAGTAACATTATGATAATTGTGACATTTAAACACTGTGTGTAAGTAACATTATGATATTGTAAGTGTAATTGTGACATTGAAAAACTGTATGTAAGTAACATTATGATATTGTAAGTGTAATTGTGACATTGAAACACTGTGTAAGTAACATTGTGATATTGTAAGTGTAATTGTGACATTGAAACACTGTATGTAAGTCGTTGTGATATTGTAAGTGTAATTGTGACATTGAAGCACTCTATGTCAGTAACATTGTGATATTTTAAGTGTAATTGTGACATTGGAACACTGTATGTAAGTAATATTGTGATATTGTAACATTGCACGAAAGCAACATTGTAACATTGTAACGTTGTATGTAAGTAACTTACAATTGTGCCAAATATTACATTGTAACATTGTATGTAAGTAACATTGTGACATTGTAACATCATATGTTCTTATGTAACGCTGTGATATATATCATATGTCATATATCATATGTCATATATCATATATCATATATCATATGTTACATATATCATATGTAACACTGTGACATTTAAATATCGAATGTAACTAACATTGTTATATTGTATGTAAATAACATTGTGATACTGTAACATTGTATGTAAGTAACATGGTGATATTGTAAGTGTAATTGTTGCATTAAAACATTTTATGTACATTGTTAATTGTAATATTGTAACATTGTATGTAAGTAACATTGGGACATTGTAAGTGTAATTGTAACATTGAAACATTGTATGTACAGTGTTTCATTGTGATATTGTAACATTGTATGTAAAAAACATTGTGATATTATAATATTGTATGTAAGTAACACTGTGTTATTGTAACATTGTATGTAAGTGACATTGTGGCATTGTAAGTGTAATTGTAACATTGAAACATTTTATGTGCAGTGTTTCATTATGATATTGTAACACAGTATGTAAATGACATTGTGATAGTATAATTCTTTATGTAAGTAAAATTGTGATATTGTAACGATCTATGAAAGTAGCATTGTGACATTGACTTGTAATCGACATTGACATTGACGTTGTGACAAGTGTAAGTGTGACATTGTAACATTGGTATGTAGTTAACATTGTGACATTGAAAGTGTAAGTGTGACATTGTGACATTGTATGCATGTAACATTGTAATATTGTATCATTTAATGTAACATTGTGACATTGAAAGTGTAAGTGTAAATGATATAACAGTTTACGTAAGTAATAATACTTATACATTATCCGAATGCTGTGCAATGATTGGATTATAGTGATGGATTTATTAGTGCTCCTTAATGAAACTCAGACTGATGATAAAGCGGCGGACATATTGTGTGACGTATGAGTGATCACCTTATTTGGACGCCTTCCGTTTGGACTCCAGGGTGACCCATTTGGAGTGTTACGGTGACTGTCCAACACATATTTACATAAATTAACTTACAAAAACGTTTGTGCCATCTATTTAGACATTATTTGCTTAGGACTATTATATTTGATTCAAGATTTACATTCAATTGCATTTTGATAATACATTGGGCAATTCTTTACCCAGCAAAATCCGTTCAATAATTTTCAAATAGCGGCAATTCGAAAACATTAAAAATTCATCACTTTTTCAACTTTGAAAGTTTGGTATTTTGCAATCGTAATTAGCGTTAAAACCTGCAGAAACTAGCTTTTTATATTTCTGAAATGAATCTGACAGTTTCGGTTCAAACCTAATGATTTGCGCATGTTTATTGCCTAGTAAACTTTGTTTTCCGTTTCGAAATAACAGTTATTCAAAAGCTTAAAATTCTATAACTTCCCTTTTTTGTATTAAGGAAAATAAAAGCTTGTAACAGCTTCTAACATGTACAGGAGCGAAGTTGAGTGCAAGAGAGTGCCAAGGGATCAGGTGTATATACCGAAAGAGTTTCCCACCTGAACCGCTCAGAAGAAGAAAAGAGGAAGAAAGCTACCTACCATCCAGTACACCAGTGTCCCCACGAATCCAACATCAACCATGCTGAACCCAGGGAGGCCTCTAAGTGATCCCCTGGGGCTTGTGCACGAACCCATGGTACCAGTATGGCAAATACCTCGTGGCCTGGACTGTCCAGAGGGCTCCACAGCTACGGTTTCGACTAATAACATGTAAAAAAGCATCACACATTGCGTATACACATTATTAGTGTTCTTGAAGTACATTTAAGTCTACCAGTGAGCTGACCATTCCTGGATATTATGGCGGGAAACATAACCTCAAAACTGTATTGTTAAAACCAGAGAAATAACGCACTAATCAGAATGAAGCTACTGTGTACGGGAGATGCGAAGTGGTGCGCCGGCAGTAATGTCTGGGCAGAAATGTGATATTGTAGCGTACATTAGAACCGAGATGCGCGAGCACTGCTAACCAATCAGAAACGTGTATTGGTCGACGGGAGCATTATGAAGTAGGTTCGCAGGCGTAGGTTGTTTGAAAGCCGAGAGAGAAGTTCGGGAATTTTGCGTGGACGTTTTTCTATAATTAGTAAGCGGAACTGGGTTGTGTAACTCAAGTCCTATGTTGTTTAAGCCATGACATCTTACATTTTCATGGTACAATAAAAAAACTCAAAAAAAACTTGTCTGTCTACCTAAAACGTTTTAAAAAACGCTCTAGAAAATAAAGCATCTCAGAAAACGTTATCTACTCAAGGTAAATGACCCACAAAGGAAATAGATTCTTTAGAGCTGAGTGAAATGGAATATGTGAAATGGATATCGATAGATTCCTGAGGATTGCAATGGTTATAAAGTAGGTGACAGCGCTCCTAAGACAATTCAATTTGAAAAGGAAAACAGAAGTCTCCTTGCATTCATGTTTACGTAATGTTACACAGGATTTGCGTCAGTCGGGTCTTCATTTTTTATACGAATCTCTTCAGAGGATGGAAATATAGGCGATTGCTAAGGGAAATTAGAAAATTGAAATTCTTTTTTCAGTGACGTATGTTTCGCCGTGAGCCATCATCAGACATAGTGAAGCAAAAAATTATAAAGTGTCGTTGTGTACTAATTCAGTTGATGTTAAAACTGGAATGGAGGAGGTAAAAAAATGGACTGAGAGTGTAAGAAGGTCAGTGTAGAGTAGTGGTAGGGCAGAAAACACCAAACTGTTAAAAAAAAACTGTTTCTCTATAAACGACAAACAAACTGTTTTTTCAAACGGAAACAATCAGTTTGATTTGAACTGGTTCGTGATTTGTTAAACAAGGAACAGCTGTTGGGACTTCCCCACCACCCACGTTCTATTCGAACGTTGCTGCAAGGGCTAAAACTGTTTTCCTGCTGTTTTCCTGCTAACTGCTTTTCTTCAACCTGCTTTTATGCTTTTTCCCTTTATTTCAAAGTTGCTTGTTGCGTGTAGTGAAGTAAGAACTGTTTAGTCGTTGTCAACGTTTATCTCTATTTTTTGCGTGTTGTTTGAAAGTTTTAAATGTAAAATTTTTTGTTCAAACATTTTTTTAAACGGTAAAATCAGCCATAATTGTGTTTTATATTAGTTTTTCTCCGTAGTTTACTTTGTGTTTAAAAACTTAAAAAATATTTAGTGGACAATTTTGAACGTTTTCTTTTACTATGTTCTTATTACTATATTGTACTTATTAAGGTTACTTTTTTCAGTGTTGAGAAGTGAAAACCTACTTTCTCCCAAATAAAAATATGACAGTAACATCTCACATTTTTTAAATACATAACGTAATTTTATTTAAACGTATTTTTTATATTTATTATCAATCATCAATATTTTTTAATCAACTAAAAATATTCTAAATTGTTTGCATTTCAGTAAATATGCAAAGGACTATTTAATTTTTAAGTAAAAAAAGAAGAATGCTTCTATTAGAAATTCATTGCATTTTGTAAATATAAAATGGCTATATATATATATATATATATATATATATATATATATATATATATATTACGTTTTGAGAATAATTTAATTATTACTACACTTATAAGGATTATTTTTTTCTAAATGCTTTACACCCAAAACAGTTAAGGACATGGTGATAATGGGAATGAAAAAGTAGTCTTGGAAAACTGAACGTATGTGTTTTATGTTTTAGCTGCTAATACAATTTCGAGTTTCAGTTTTCTAAACCTGTTTTTTTCCAACTGTTTTAAAAAGCAGTTTTTTTCCTCAACAAACAGTTTGTTGACGTTTTGTAAAAATAGCAGAAACGCCCACCCCTAGTGTACAGCAGGTTGGGAAACCTTTAAACAATATGCTTCAGTATGAGAGACTGGTTTTTCAAATTTAAATTTGGGTTTTTATAAATAGGTCCGTTTATTTCCAGACTTTCTAAATTATTAAGTTTTATAATATTTTTGTTTTAATGGATTACACTGATTTTGTTCGAATTAAAATAATGACCAGTTTCTAATAAACCACAACTACATACACCAGTGTTTAATAAAAGATCTATTTTAACCTTGTTGTTGACAATTTGTTTTCTAAGTTCGGCATACAGTAAAACGCTTGCTTATAATTAGTTTTATCTAAGATTAAATTTCAAATTTTATAACTTTATATTGCCTAAAGATTACAGTATTTCTGTGTTTCTCTAGT